>JAVSCE010012144.1:0-59352 GCA_032199065.1 Smutsia gigantea
TTCAGCCCCAGGCAAGTACACTATGGATTCAATGTGACCAAAGAAATGACAGTAGAATGTTTTTTGGGTGAAAGGGTTATACCCAAATTTATTTCCACAGTGGCAGATCAATCACTAAAATCTCGTCCACTCAGAGAGAGTCAGCATTCAGCAAGCTGGTCTCTGCCTCTGGGCGTCTCTGCCTGCACAGCTGTCCTCAGCACTGCCACCACTCCAGCCTCTGCTCTGCCCTCCTGCAGCCTTGCATCCGTGCCACCATGTCGCCCAGAGTACTGGGCAGGGCTCTTTATATAGAGTCAGTAAGAATGTATTGCCCACACCTGTGTAGTGAGCTAGCCAACCAGGGCCAGGTAAGAATCCTGGCCACAGGAACCTTCACTTTATCCACAAGCAGTCTACCTACATCCTTTAATATATTTATAGAAATGTTTCTCCTCACTTTGTATTTCATCTCATGTTGAGCATTGCCTATTGAGTGATTTTGCAAATGGCATTTGGCAATGGAGTGTGAAAGGATTCAACAACCCCACTCCCAGAAAGCTGACTTAATGCACGTGATCTACTGTGGTGGGTCAATAGCATAACCTTTATATTTGCAGAAAAGTCCTTTTAAAATAAAATTTTAAATGACGTGGAATTATTGCTATAAGTATGGGAAGTGACTGAAGTATGTCCTTGTTTTCTTTGTGTAGTGGTTGAGGAGAAGACATCAAGAGACAGGATATAGGTTAGAGATTTGCTTTAATCTTTAAATGTACAAATTGGTAACTTGTAGTGGCTATGTTTGAATAGGGTGTGACCCAATTTAAGGCTTTGCTTTTGAAGTCGTGGACATTAAGAGGGAGTTAACTGTTCTAATAGTTACTGTGTTTATTAATGAAATTCCAACTCAAATAGTCTTTAAAATTATGTTAAACCTGGAGCTGTGTCAATATCAAAATTCTCCTGTGGGTACAGAACACCTAAATGTAAAGACAACAGCCAAGGGCATGGGAGGGACATATATTGATTTTTGGATAAAGCCATTGGAGGGTGCTTAAAGTTTCTGTCTGGAACCCCAAAATTGTTTGGATCCTTCCTAAAACTTCCGGAATTGGTTTTCTGAAGTGTATGGCCCTTTAAAATCGCTGTAAGAATAATCTGGGATACTTGCCCAGTATTGTAATTTTCATGTCCAGGTTAAGGGCAACACTATCAACACTGCCTAAACCTTACCTCAATATTCAAGGAATAGTCTTTAAAGAAAACTCTTTCTGATTGCTAATAACTGTCATTAAGAATGGTTCCTTCGAACTTTCTCTAAAATCAGTTGCAGACATCCTTTAACATTTTATTAGATTGTAGCTAACAATCATCTAGGGCAAGTTATCTCACTCTCTGGGGCAAGTACATTTTGTAGCTATTTTATCTTGAGAGATATCTTAAAATATTGCCTAATGTGAATTTACTAAATGTGTCTTATCAGATCTTATCTTTAATGGTATAGTGATTGGGAATGGCTACCTAAAAAACTGTGTAGCCTAACATCATTGTAACCAGGCTCACGTCTCTAGGACTTCAAGCACCCATCAATGGGTATGTTAAAGACGACCCATGACAGTTCTCTGAGAGAAATCATAGCCTTTCTTTGATTGAGTGGGATGATATCCATATGAAGAGTTTTCATGAGGTGATGCAATCCAGGCTGTCAGCTGATTAGCAAAATTTAATATGCCCTTAATTGATGCCTGTTTCTTCTCAGGAAACCACAGTTTCAAACTCTGCTGCTTTGTCCTTATCAACACTCAGTCCTGATAAATAATATTTGTGGAATATTCTTGAGGAATATGTAATCCATCCATTCTGCTAGAGTTTACATCTTTTTCCCTAATTCAAGCCAGATCATCATAGAGCTGTGTTTTGCCTTCCTTAAGAATTCCTTTTACTGAGTTGTACTGTGGCATTATGTCATAGGCCAGATTGAGGGTCATCTTTAATAAGTAGCCTCAGGAAAGTCATTATTTTATTTATCACAGTGGAGTGGGTAAGAAGACAGTTCACAGAACACACAGTGCTTGCTTTATGAACATCTGTATAGTTCTTGAAGGTCTCAGTGTCAGGAAGAGCTGAACTGAGCAACTGTTGCTGGGGACCATTTTTGCTGCCCATTAAATAAACTTCTGTTAATCTTTTTGTGAACTACCTTGATTCCCATCTGTTTTTTTTTAATTACTTTTCCTTTACTTCAATAACTAATCTCTTTAGTGTTATGCTGTGTATTTCTGTGAGTAGTCAAAATGAGGTAGAATGAAGTGGAAATGAATGAAAAAAAATTATACAAATGCATACTTTCATTGTACCTTCTTCCTTGGTTTTATATTACAGTGACTATTTCCTTACCTAACCACCCCACCAGATGCAAGGTCTTTCAGGGTAGAAACTGAGACTGTGTGTCTCATTTCTTTATTGTGTGGAAGTATTAAACAAAATGCTTTGTATTTAATAGGCTCTCCATGAATATTTTCCCATTAATAAATATGCATTTTATCGAATCTAGATGCTATTGGATATACAAATAGGAATAAAGTATGGTCCCTAGTCTTAGGAAATTTACAGTTAAGAGAGACCCAAGGAAGACTGTTAAGAACTATCATATGCTGTGGAAGTGCTGGGGGAGGAAAAATGAATTCTGCTTGGTGAGGATCTGAAGAAAACATTAGGTGGAAGTCTGAGTAGGGTTTTACCAGGGGAAGATGACCTTGGGGAAGTCCATTCTTAGCACTGAAAATTGAATTGCATGAACATTTATATCATTCTTGTATAATCCAGAATCACTTTCTTTTTCTCTGAAGCTTCAAGGATTCTTTTTAAAGCTAGTTTTCTGAAATTTAGAGAACAAGCCCTCATTGATGTCATGATTTTATAGACTTCAGTCCTCTCCAGTCGAAACTTTGGAACCTTAATCTTTGCAGTTTGTCTTGATTTATTAACCTCTTCCTTCATTTTCTGTTCATTTTAAAAAGCTTTCCTTAGGACCTTCTCAAGTTTTATTAGATCTTCCCAAAGAAACACTGTTTAAGCCTTGGTTTTTAAATGACAATTTCTGATTCTTTTATAATTTTTGTTTTTACTTTTATTTTCTTCACAGTGCATCCTTATTTGGAAGATCATGACTTTGAGGTTGTTTTTTAGGCTGAGGCACTGTATTTAAGGCCGTTTGTGGCATCCATCCTGATGACCTTTCCAGCCTTGTGTCTCTTCACTTCCTTCTCATAAGCCACTGTTTCATGTCATAGGATCAGCCATTGCCTCTGCCTGGAAGGCCCTTGTTGCATGATGCTATCTACACAAATTCCACCCCACTTTTCACGATGCTCTCGATCACTTATGAACCCTTTGCTGACCCCTTGTTACTGCCACCCTTATCCCTGCAACTCGTGACTCTAGGAGCATGGCTCCATGAGTCCTCATTTCACTGACTGCAAGTAGTAATTTATACTTTCCCCTCTCTATAAGACTTGCGCTTCTAAGAGGCCAATGCTGTGTTTTGTTCCACTTTATCCGATGCCTAGTAGAGTGAGTGTTTCTCTGCATTTGCAATTTTCTATCCAATCATAAAGATGCACAATCTTGCAGTATATCAAAGACCTGTTAAACTTTCATTGCTTCACAGACCTTATTGTCATGGTTGGGCCGGAGACTTCACTCTGCACTTCTTTATAAACATGTTAAATAAGCACTGTACTAGAAGGAGTCTCCAAGGAGCACTTGTTTAAACTACTTTTATCAGAGAAGTACCTGAGAGTACTGCCTTTTTTTTCTCCCTAAATTATTTGTCAACAATATAAAATAGGCAAACATTATTAAATGAATTATTGCGGGGGGTGTTTTTTTGCAGAAAATTTAGTTTTTGAATTTAAAACTCTGAACCTATTTTGTTTTATTATACTGAATTTAGGTGACAGGAGCTATGTCCTGGGTATGCTGAATTATGTTAGGCAAAGCCCTTACCTAGTTCTATACTTCCAAAGATTTCTAATCCCATATTAACTTGATTTTAAAACTTAGTGTTAAACTTGATCAGATGTTTTTCTATCTGTGGACATCCACTTGGAAAATTCAAATAGGTTGGTTGGATGTTATGTTTCCTTATAGAAATCTGGTCTTTTTCTCCACAGGTTATGTGTACTTTAGCGGCTATAGTTGTGCATCACATTTACTAATAGGAAAAATGTATTTCTAATTATTTTTGGATTTTGCTTATGTATTTGTTAACCATAAAAGTAGGTGAAAATTTATTCAATATCTGGTTCTGTGAATTATTTTGCTAATCAGAAGAAATTCCTAGTATAGCTGTGGGAATTTACAGTGAGCTAAAAAACAGGGACTGTTTGCAAATTCTTAAAATAATTCTTACATTTGGTTTCCACAAATTGTTTCTTGGCTTTAATTCTCACTGCTAGTTAGACACCTAGTACTCTCCTGATATTTTTACAAAGGTAGGCGATGTCTGGGAGCCCGATGTTGAGATTATTTCATGATGATGTTTTTCCCATAGAAATATAATTAGGCAAATAATTTTGTTTTTATGATTACACTATTATTTTCTAGCAAGCATTTTGATTTTTTGAAAAATGTCAGGACAAACTGAGTCTGTTTTGCTTTATACAATTGATGTTGGATAATAGGAAATATATCCTGCTAGCATGAATTATGTTGGCAAAACTAGGGTTGTATTGTATGTCCTCTATTCCTTGATGCTCAGAGTGTAGTCTGTGAAACAGCAGCATCTGCACACCTGGGATATTCAGAAATGTGGAGTATTTGGTCCCACTTAAGACCTACTGAACCATAATTTGCATTTTAACAAATTCCAAAGTGATTTATATGCACAGTAGAATTTGAAAAACATTCCTCTAAGGCATACACACAGAAAACATATTTTGAAGGTACTGACATCTAGGTTCTTCTTGCTCTTAGTGGTCTGCATACCATTACATCAGGTGTCTTCTGGGAGCTTGTTACAAATCCAGAACCTCAGGTCCAATCCCTGACCTACTGAATCAGAATTTATATTTAACAAGATCCAAAGTGGTTTCTATGAACACTGAAATCTGAAAAGCATTGATATAGATTGTATCATCTTCCTGAAGCTAGCTTAACTTGAATTCTAGTTTCAGGATAAATACATGGTATGATTCTTTTTTTCAAATGCCTCTGTAGTAGTCTCAGCTAAAACATGGCCAGTCTGCTAAATATGGCTAGAGTCTGTAAATACATAAACACAGAAACAGCCTACACCCCCTTAATAATTAACATATACCTTCTAATGTTTGCCCTTGACTATATCTCTCAAAATTCTTCAGTGGGTAATTTTCCTACTCCCACTTCTTTTCATGAAAATAGAGGAGTATGTCATATTTTTTCCTACCCATTATGACTCCCAGAGCACACTTCTGCAAAATTATTTAACGATTTCTCTTATAAAAGCACTTCTCAGTTTGTGTTTATTTCTCCATTCCCATTCCCCCAAGCCTCACCCTGGCCGTTCACTCTCCTTTGGGTCATTATCCCTCTCTCTTCAGTGGCAGCTCTCAGTCAGTTTTCTTCCTCTCAGTGCCTGCCTGCTGCCTTTCTCATCTATGCATTGTTTAGTGCCTCACACTTATAATCATTCCCAGTGGTATTGCCTTTATTTCTTAAATAAACTCATGCAATCCTTAAATAAAGTCATCTTCATTACTCCAACTTTCCCACTTGTACCTCTCCAAACTGTTCTATGTCCAAGAATCTTGAATTTCCTTTCAAGTATCCTTTCTGTGAACTACAACCTTTCTTGACAATTTCTTTCTCCTCTTCTGTCTAAATCTTGGTTTCATTCACCTGATCACCACAGTGAGTGGTGGTAACAATGCCGTTACCAGCATTTTTTGAGGTTTTTTCCTTTTGACTTTTCCCGTGCTCACCCTTAACCCTGAACTGCCTCTGCCACCTGCTTTATCTGCTTTTGTTCTCAAGATAGCAAGCTTTGCCTGAGAAAAGTATGATAAGAGATTATTGAGTCAAATAAAATTTTGATTTTATAATTTCACGTGGATGGTCTCTTCTGGTCCACTATGCTTCTGTGCCTGGAGTACCTAATTCCATGTGCATCTTTTTAGATTCTTTGGAGAAATGGGAGATAGTCTTTCAGTAGGGAATGATGGTAAGGTTCTGTGCTTTCAGATTAAATTTGCTGGTAAGCTTCTGAGTCATTATGCACTTATTTCATTACAATTTTTTTCTAGAACAGTTACAATAAACTTAATATAATTGGCACATTGCTGGGTTGCGGATTTTATTATGGTCTTTAAATGCAGATGGCTTTACCTTCTTGTAGATATAAACAACAGTAACAAAGATCTGGTGCCTTAATTGGTCTCATTCCCTGTTAAGCATTGTTGCTTTAAAAAGTGCTACCTATTAGAAAGAAAAGAGGATATTAAGACTTATTTCCTAGTGGCATTAAGAAGTAAGGAAACACAATTCAGTTATACTTTGTTCAATTATATTGGATAGCCAACAATGCTAACTAAATTAAAAAATAAAAAATAAATGTTCTTCAGCTTATGGGCAAAATATCTGTAGGAATTCTACACTGTTTGTGCATTAAAAAATAAGTGTCTTATTAAATTGCTGCAGTGTCCCCTGCATTGCATCAGTAACAGTGGTGGAGCCACAGGAAGTATTCATATTTTATCTGACTTGAAAAACTTGTGTTACTATTCCGAAAAGAAAATGGTAATATACATGAATGCTGTGAGATAGAATGTGATATAAAACACGCAGGTAATCATGTCACTTCCCTTCTTATAATGCTTAATGATGTCGTATTATCTAAAATAGAGTCCATACTCCATAGAATCATGTACTTGGTCATTAACCACCTGGCCAGCATCTTCTTCCTCCACTACATCTTCCTACCACGTGCCCTACACTCCAGTCACCCTCATCTATTTATTATTCCAGAATATATCATCCACTGTAAAACCTCTCTGCTTTGGTAAGCTGCTGCTTTATATTTTTAAAATTCTCTTTCTTTCTGTCTTTGCCACATAAGTTCATACTCATCTTTCAAGACCTACCTCAAATGTATCTTCCTCTACTCTGTGGAGCTTTTGTGCATTTTCCTAGGTGGGATTAGTGTCTACTCTCTATATGCTCTTTTAGCTCCTTGCTAGCTTCCCATTCTATCATTTACCACAGTTGTTTTTTCTGATTTTCCTTTTGATTTCTTCTTTGACTCATTGGGTAGTTATGAGTGCCTTACTTCAGGTTGCTATAACAAAATAATATAGATGAGATATTGGATTAAAGATGGCGGCGTGAGAGGTGAGACAAAGGCTTCCTCCTAAAACCTCATATAATATGAAAATAAAGCTACTACAACTACTCTTGAAAGAGCAACGGGAAAGAGGACAGCAACAAACTGCATACACCTGGAGACAAGAGCAGCCCTCACAGAAAAGGGTAACGTACTAAAGCTGTGATCCTGCGGGATCCAAGCCCTTCCACCACCCCAGATCCCAGGCAGGAGGAACAGGAACAGAGCAGGGAGGGAGTGGAGATATGGGACTGCTGAATAAGCTAACTCTGGAGATCTGCTCTGGGAGCACAAACCTACATTTCATGGTGCTTGCATGATACTCTTGTAATTAGGGGGTTGGAAAGCTAAGATAGGCAGAATTCCTGGAGAGACTAAGAATCCAGCTGCTTGTGAAAGCAGGGATCCATACCCAGCTGCTCGGGGACAAAAGAAAGACGGGCAGTCTGAGAGACTTCCTAACAAAGAAGCCCTTAGCAAAAGGGCTGCTAAAGGGGCAGGGACTGCACAGAGCTTACTACTCAGGGGAAAGGACAGGCAGACAAAATTGTCCTGGGGCACTCTGCCCAGCGGGTTGGGAGCTTTCATGATCTTCAGGTGCTCCAGCTCCCTGGTTGCCTACACAGCTCCAAGAACCCCTTCTGTGACAGGTAGACTAGTGCGCCTTTCTCCTGGCCAGTCCCACAGGGCTTACAAACCAGGAAATCCTTCCCTGGTGTTAGGCCAGCCAGAGGGAAGATCTGTCTACAGCAACTAAAAACGCAAAGCACAGAGGCTTATACCTGTGTGCTCAGCCCACTGGTTCAGGCAGTGGAGACAGGCATAGCAGCCAGGAACCAGGAAACAGCTGTTTCCTCCCCAGAGACACCAATACCACTCCCCTACAATCCCCTCATTGCTTCAGGGGCTAAGCAGCTCCAGAGAGTAGAGCTTTTGGACACTAGAGGGCGCCATACACAAATATGAAATGCCAAAGGAACCTGGTCCAGAGTAAAATTATGAATACAACTTCTGAGAAAGATTTAAATGATATGGACCTTATGACTCTCCCTGAAAGGGAGCTCAAAATAAAAATCATTACCATGCTCATGGAGGTATGGAAAGATATTCAAGAACTCAGGAATGAATTCCGGTCAGAGATCCAATCATTGAAGAACACAATGGACGGTATTAAAAGCAGATTGGATACGGTGGAGGAGACAATAAATGAAATAGAAACTAGAGAAGAGGAATACAAAGAAGCTGAGGCACAGAGAGAAAATAGGATCTCTAAGAATGAAAGAATATTGAGAGAACTGTGTGACCAATCCAAACAGAACAATATTTGCATTGTAGGGGTACCAGAAGAAGAAGAGAGAGAAAAAGGGATAGAAAGTGTCTTTGAGGAGGTGATTGCTGAAAACTTCCCCAATCTGGGGAAGGAGATAGTCTCTCAGGCCATGGAGGCACGCAGATCTCCCCACACAAGGGACCCAAGGAAGACAACAGCAAGACATATAGTAATTAAAATGGCAAAGATCAAGGATAAGGACAGACTATTAAAAGCAGCCAGAGAGAGAAATAAGATCACATACAGAGGAAAACCCATCAGGCTATCATCAGACTTCTCAGCAGAAACCTTACAGGCCAGAAGGGAGTGTCATGATGTATTTAATGCAATGAAGCAGAAGGGCGTTGAACCAAGATTACTTTATCTGGCAAGATTGTCATTTAAATTTGAAGGAGGGATTAAACAATTCCCAGATAAGCAAAAGCTGAGAGAATTTGCCTCCCACAAACCATCTGTACAGTGTATTTTGGAGGGACTGCTATAGATGGAAGTGTTCCTACAGATTAATAGCTGTCACCAGAGGTAATAAAACTACAGTAAAGAATATAGAACACCTAGTTACTAAGAAAATGCAAAATTAAATTAACTATCCCCATAGTCAATGAAGGGATAGACAAAGAGTACAGAATATGATACCTAATATATAAAGAATGGAGTAGAAAGAAAAAGGAGGAAACAAACAAAGAAAATAATATAAACTGGGTGGTTTATCATCTATAGAAGTTAAGTTTTCATGATTCTGGAGTCTGGAAGTACAAGATCAGGGTGCTGGCTATGGTCAGGTTCTGGTGAGAGCTCTCCTCCTGGTTTGCAGGTGAGCATCTTTTCTGTGTATTTTCACATGGCAGAGAAAAGAGAGAGGGAAGCAAACTCCCCGTTTCTCTTCTATAAGGGCACTAATCCCATTTATGGGGGTTCCATTCTTATGACCTAATTATATCTCAAAGGCCCTACCTCCTAATACCATCACATTGGGAGTTAGGAGTTCAACAAATGAATTTTGTAGGGGAAGAGGCAAACATTCGGTCTGTATCAAGGAGTATGTTTAATTTCAACACACTTGTGAGTTTTCCAAAATGTACCTGTTACAGATTTTTAATTTCATCCCATTATTGCAAAAAGTATGTTGTATTATTTTTATCCTTTTAAACTGAAGTGTATTACATGGCCTGCCATATGTCTGTCCTGGGGAATGTCATGTGCACTTGAAAATAATATGTATTCTGTTATTGAGTGTTCTATAGATATTGTTAGATCTAGTTTGGCTTAGAGTGTTGTTCAAGTCTTCTGTTTCTTTGTTGTTCATCTGTTTAATTGTTCAATCCATTATTGAAAGTACAGTATTGAAGTCTCTAATTATTATTATTGAAGTGCCCATTTCCACCTTTATTTCTGTTAGTCAGTGCACTGTTATTGGCTGTGTATATGTTTATAATTGTCATATCTCCCTGATGGATTATAAAATATCCCTCTTCATCCTTTAACTAGGAGCAGGGAGAGAGGGAGCAGTCTTGGTTCAAATACCAAAGACTCTTGGCTTTCTTACAGAATTTCCACAGATTCTCTTGAATATATGCTTTTTTATTTGCTATTTGCCCTTTGGGCCATTCCCAGAGTCTTAAAATAATTTTTTTTTTAAATAATTTTCACTAGTTCTACTGAAGCCCAGATCAGCATAGCTCCTCTTGCTCTCTAGCCAGAAGTTGATCCGTATACATCTTCTATAACTTGTGTGTGTTCCTTTTCCTTAATAGCTGATGAGTTTTATTAGCCTCATGAGGCTGTGGTTCATTCATATTTGTCTGCCCAGTATTTAGTATGATGCTTGAAATATTGCAGGTCAGTGATTCTCAAACATTTTCTATTTTGGACACAGTTTTGAACACTGAAATTTTTGGTGATCCACTTGAAGATATTAAAATGATCAAAATAACATTTAATTACTTAGTGACAACTATAACTATTTATTGTTACAGTTCAACAGCATCATAATTCCTGTTAAAGCATCCACAGTAGTCCTGCCCTTGCTCTCCCACAGGTCCCTGTCACTTCCTGAAGAGCTTTGCTGACCACCTTGACTTAGCTGTCTTAGAATCTTGTGAAGTTGAGTTTATTTGGTTTTTTGTTTGTTTCGAGTGCCACTGGACACCACCTGCTAGGCCTGACTTGCAGCATGGGACCCCTGCCTATTTAATACTGATACACAGCATATTTTTATACCTGTTCAGTCCAGCATTCTTTCTAATAAACATGAATGTAATTATAAGTTTTGGCTTTTGTTTTTTTGTCTTAGTTTTGGGAAAATAACATTTCCCACATCAGTCATGTTGGGCGAAACCTCTTTGAAATTTAGTAAGCCTCCTGAGATGCTGTGTTCCTAGTCCATGTTTGGTTACCATTAGATAAATAAAACACTAAATTATTAAGAGTAGACTCAATGTTATGGCAGTTTTCCTTGGAACCTAAGCAGTAAGAGTTGGGACAATTTCTTGACGTTGAACATTTCTGTTCCTTGAATCCTCCTCTGCATTTAATGGGTCAGCAACTTTGATTGCGTGTATCTTCTAGAGGTCTCCAATTTCTTTTTTTTTAAATATAATTTATTTTATTATCATTAATCTACAATTACATGTGCAATATTATGGTTATTAAACTACCGCTTCATCAGGTCCCCCCCACCAACCCCATTACAGTCACTGTCCTTCAGGGTAGTGAGATACTATAGAATCACTACTTGTCTTATCTGAGTTGTACTGCCCTCCCCGTGCCCCCCCAACATTACATCTGCTAATCGTAATGCCCCTTTTTCCCTCTTATCCCTCCCTTCCTGCCCATTTTCCCCAGTCCCTTTCCCTTTGGTAACTGTTAGTCCATTCTTGGGTTCTGTGAGTCTGCTGCTGTTTTGTTCCTTCAGGATTTTTTCTTTGTTCTTATACTCCACGTATGAGTGAAATCATTTGATACTTGTCTTTTTCGGCTTGACTTATTTCACTGAGCATAATACCCTCTAGCTCCATCCATGTTGTTGCAAATGGTAGGATTTGTTTTCTTCTTCAAGCTGAAAAATATTCCATTGTGTATATGTACCACATCTTCTTTATCCATTCATCTACTGATGGACACTTAGGTTGCTTCCATTTCTTGGCTATTGTAAATAGTGCTGCAATAAACATAGGGGTGCATCTGTCCTTTTCAAATTGGGCTGCTGCACTCTTAGGGTAAATTCCTAGGAGTGGAATTCCTGGGTCAAATGGTATTTCTATTTTGAGTTTTTTGAGGAACCTCCATACTGCTTTCCACAATGGTTGAACTAATTTGCAGTCCCACCAGCAGTGTAGGAGGGTTTCCCTTTTCTCCACATCCTCGCCAACATTTGTTGTTGTTTGTGTTTTGGATGTTGGCCATCCTCACTGGTGTGAGGTGATATCTCATTGTGGTTTTAATCTGCATTTCTCTGATGATTAGCGATGTGGAGCATCTTTTCATGTGCCTGTTGGCCATCTGAATTTCTTCTTTGGAGAAGTGTCTATTCATGTCCTCTGCCCATTTCTTAATTGGATTATTTGCTTTCTGTTTGTTAAGGTGCATGAGTTCTTTATAGATTTTGGATGTCAACCCTTTATCAGATACGTTTTTTATGAATATATTCTCCCATACTGTAGGATGTCTTTTTGTTCTACTGATGGTGTCCTTTGCTGTACAGAAGCTTTTCAGCTTGATATAGTACCACTTGTTCATTTTTGCTTTTGTTTCCCTTGCCCAGGGAGATATGTTCATGAAGAAGTGGCTCATGTTTATGTCCAAGATATTTTTGCCTATGTTTTTTTCTAAGAGTTTTATGGTTTCATGACTTACATTCAGGTCTTTGATCCACCTTGAGTTTACCTTTGTGTATGGGGCTAGACAGTAGTCCAGTTTCATTCTCTTACATGTAGCTGTCCAGTTTTTCCAACACCAGCTGCTGAAGAGGCTGTCATCTCCCCGTTGTATATCCAAGGCACTTTTATCAAATATTAATTGACTGTATATGTTTGGGTTAATGTTTGGATTTTCTATTCTGTTCCACTGGTCTGTGGATATGTTTTTGTGCCAATACCAAATTGTCTTGATTACTGTGGCTTTGTAGTAGAGCTTGAAGTCAAGCAGTGTAATTCCCCTTGTTTTATTCCCCCTTCTCAGGATTGATTTGGCTATTCGGGGTCTTTTGTGTTTCCATATGAATTTTAGAATTATTTGTTCCAGTTCATTGAAGAAAGCTGTTGGTAGTTTGATAGGGATTGCATTGAATCTGTAGATTGCTTTAGGTAGTATAGCCATTTTGACAATATTTATTCTTCCTAGCCAAGAGCATGGGATGCATTTCCATTTGTTAGTGTCCTCTTTAATTTCTCTTAGGAGTGTCTTGTAGTTTTCAGAGTACAGGTCTTTCACTTTCTTGGTTAGGTTTATTCCTAGGTATTTTATTCTTTTTGATGCCATTGTGAATGGAATTGTTTTTCTGATTTCTCTTTCTGTTAATTCATCATTAGTGTATAGGAAAGCAACAGATTTCTGTGTGTTAATTTTGTATCCTGCAACTTTGCTGAATTCAGGTATTAGTTCTAGTAGTTTTGGAATGGAATCTTTAGGGTTTTTTATGTACAGTATCATGTCATCTGCAAATAGTGACAATTGACTTCTTCTTTACCAATCTGGATGCCTTGTATGTCTTTGTTTTGTCTGATTGCTGTTGCTAGGACCTCCAGTACTATGTTGAATAACATTGGAGAGAGTGGGCATCCCTGTCTTGTTCCCGATCTTAGATGAAAAGCTTTCAGCGTCTCGCCGTTAAGGATGATGTTAGCTGTGGGTTTTTCATATATAGCCTTTATGATGTTGAGGTACTTGCTGTCTTTACCCATTTTGTTGAGAGTTTTAATCAGGAATGGATGCTGAATTTTGTTAAATGCTTTTTCAGCATCTATGGAGATGATCATGTGGTTTTTGTTCTTCTTTTTGTTGATGTGGTGGATGATGTTGATGGATTTTCGAATGTTGTACCATCCTTGCATCCCTGAGATGAATCCCACTTGATCATGGTGTATGATCCTCCTCATGTATTCTTGAATTCGGTTTGCTAATATTTTTTTGAGTATTTCTGTATCTACCTTCATCAGGGATATTGGTCGGTAATTTTCTTTTTTGGTGAGGTGTTTGCCAGGTTTTGGTATTAGAGTGATGCTGGCTTCATAGAATGAGTTTGGAAGTATTCCCTCCTCTTCTATTTCTTGGAAAACTTTAAGGGGAATCGGTGTTATTTCTTCTCTATATGTCTGGTAGAATTCAGAGGTGAATACATCAGGCCTGGGGGTTTTGTTCTTGGGTAGTTTTTTGAATACCAATTCAATTTCGTCGCTGGTGATTGGTCTGTTTAGTTTTTCTGTTTCTTGCTTTGTCAGTCTTGGAAGGTTGTATTTTTCTAAGAAGTTGTCCATTTCTTCTATGTTTTCCAGCTTGTTAGCATATAGATTCTCATAATATTCTCTTATGATTCTTTGTATTTCTGTGGGGTGTGTCGTGATTTTTCCTTTCTCATTTCTGATTGTGTTTATGTGTGTAGATTCTCTTTTTCTCTTAATGAGTCTGGCTAGGGGTTTATCTATTTTGTTTATTTTTTCAAAGACCCAGCTCTTGGTTTCATTGATTTTTTTCTATTGTTTTATTCTTCTCAATTTTATTTATTTCTTCTCTAATCTTTATTATGTCCCTCCTTCTGGTGACTTTGGGCCTCATTTGTTCTTCTTTTTCCAATTTCAGTAATTGTGTCTTTAGACTATTCATTTGGGAATGTTCTTCTTCTTTAAATAGGCCTGGATTGCAATATACTTTCCTCTTAGAACTGCCTTTGCTGCGTCCCACAGAAGTTGTGGCTTTGTGTTGTTGTTGTCATTAGTCTCCATATATTCTTTGATTTCTGTTTTGATTTGGTCGTTAACCCATTGATTAATTAGGAGAGTGTTGTTAAGTCTCCATGTATTTGTGAGCCTTTTTGATTTCTTTCTAAAATTTATTTCTAGTTTTATACCTTGGTGATCTGAGAAGTTGGTTGGTAGGATTTCAATATTTTTGAAATTACTGAGGTTCTTTTTGTGGCCTAGTATGTGGTCTATTCTGGACAATGTTCCATGTGCACTTGAGAAGAATGTGTATCCTGTTGCTTTTGGGTGTTGAGTTCTGTGGATGTCTGTTAGGTCCATCTGTTCTAGTGTGTTGTTCAGTGCCTCTCTGTCTTTACTTATTTTCTGTCTGGTTGATCTGTCCTTTGGAGTGAGTGGTGTGTTGAAGTCTCCTAAAAGGAATGCCTTGCTGTCTATTTCCTCCTTTAATTCTGTTAGTATTTGTCTCACACATGCTGGCGCTCTTGTGTTGGGTGCATATATATTTATAATGGTTATATCTTCTTGTTGGACTGACCCCTTTATCATTATGTAATATCCTTCTTTATCTTTTGCTCCTTTCTTCGTTTTGAAGTCTATTTTGTCTGGTACAAGTACTGCAGCACCTGCTTTTTTCTCTTTGTTGTTTGCATGAAATATCTTTTTCCATCCCTTCACTTTTAGTCTGTGTATATCTTTGGATTTGAGGTGAGTTTCTTGTAGGCAGCATATAGATGGGTCTTGCTTTTTTATCCATTCTGTTACTCTGTGTCTTTTGATTGGTGCATTCAGTCCATTTACATTTAGGGTGATTATTGATAGGTATGTACTTATTGCCATTGCTGGCTTTAGATTCGTGGTTACCAAGGGTTCAAGGGTTGCTTCTTTACTATCTAACAATCTAACTTAACTTTCTTGTTAAGTTATTGTAAACACAGTCTGATGTTTCTTTATTTCTCTCCCTTCTTATTCCTCCTCCTCCATTCTTTCTATAATAGGTGTTTTATTCTTTGCCTTTAGTTAGTATTTGGATGGTCTGCTTTCTTTGCTATGATTTTATTTTCTCTGGTGACATCTTTTTAGCCTTAGGTGTGCTTCCATCTAGAGCAGTCCATTTAAGATATCCTGTAGTGGTGGTTTATGAGAGGCAAACTCTCTCAACTTTCGTTTGTCTGAAAATTGTTTAATCCCTCCATCACATTTAAATGATAATCGTGCTGGATACAATATTCTTGGTTCGAGGCCCTTCTGTTTCATAACGTTAAATATGTCATGCCATTCTCTTCTGGCCTATAAGGTTTCTGTTGAGAAGTCTGATGATAGTCTGATGGGTTTTCCTTTGTAGGTGATCTTTTTTCTCTCTCTAGCTGCCTTTAATACCCTGTCTTTATCTTTGATCTTTGCCATCTTAATTATTATGTGTCTTGGTGTTGTCTTCCTTGGGTCCCTTGTGTTGGGAGATCTATGAGCTTCGGTGGACTGCGAGACTACTTCCTTCCCCAGCGAGGGAAAGTTTTCAGCAATTATTTCTTCAAAGACATTTTCTATCCCTTTTTCTCTCTCTTCTTCCTCTGGTACTCCTATAATGCGAATATTGTTCCATGTCGATTGGTCACACAGTTCTCTTAATGTTCTTTCAGTCCTAGAAATCCTTTTATCTCTCTCTGCCTCAGCTGCTCTGTACTCCTGTTCTCTGTTTTCTATTCCATTAACAGTCTTTTGCATCTCATCCATTGTGCTGTTAAGCCTGTCGATCGGTTGTCTGATTTCTGCATTTTCTTTCCTCAGTTCCCTCACTTCCTCCCTCAGCTCTTGCACATTTCTCTTTAGGTCCATCAGCATGGTTATGACTTTTATTCTGAATTCTTTTTCAGGAAGACTGTGCATTTCCATCCCTTCAGACTCCCTCTCTGGGGTTGTCTGGTTGATTTTGGTCTGAACCATATTCCTCTGTCTTTTCATGGCTATAGAATTGGTCACTGATAGTTGCCACGTATGTCAGCTGGGCTCTTTAAGACTTTAAAAAGAGAAGAAAAAAAGAGAAAAAAAAAGAGAAAGAAAGAAAGAAAAAAAGAAAGAAAAGAAAAAACAAAAACAAAACAAAACAAACGCCCACCGACGTAGATTCTGTGGAATGCTCTAGGTGGCGCTATTGCCCCACTATTCCACAGCTGTGACTGTGCCGCTCCGCAGGGCCCTTTATCGCTCTGGCAGGGGTGGGAACGAATAGGAGGCTGTTGATCTCAGTGAGAAGTGTTAAGTATGGCTACGCTTCCTCAGTCGCCAGCTAAGGCGTCTGAAACTCCCCAGGACTCCCAGCCTGCTGGGCTGAGTGTGCTGGGGCGATCCGGCTCCTCCGCTGGCCTCCTGTCTCTTTAAGACCGCTGAAGAATGCACGCGCTTTTTTTTTTTCCTTCCTGGGAGCCGGCTGCAAGCACCCTGGTGTTCCCTGCTCATATCCTGCCCCTCTGTCTCTCCAATCTCTGCTGCACTGTGCAATGTTGGTCAGCGCTCCCCGTGCAGATCACCGTGGCTGGCTACTTCGTGGGGTGTACTTCCACTCCCTCCCAGCTCTGAATCCTCTCCTCGCGCTGGTGCGCTTGGGTGGGGGAGTGCTTGGGTCCCGCTGGGTCACGGCTCCGTGTCTTACCTGCCTCTTGGGGTGCCGAGTCCTCTCGGGTGTAGCTGCACTCTGTGTGCTTTCCTGTGTATTCTCGTCTCTCTTTTAGGAATAGATGTATTTGCTGTGTTTTTGTAGATAAATATAGTGTTGGGACGAGATTTCTGCCACCCCGCTCACACCGCCATCTTCCCGGAAGTTGAACTGTTTTTTTTTAAATAATTTATTTTGGTATCATTAATCTACAATTACATATGCAATATTATAGTTATTAAGCTACCCCCTTCATCAGGTCCCCCCCACCAACCCCATTACAGTCACTGTCCATCAGCGTGGTGAGATGCAATAGAATCACTACTTGTATTCCTTGAGTTGTACAGCCCTCCCGAGGTCTCCTATTTCTTACCTTTTTGGTTCTTACCTGGGTCTTCCAGCACTCGTCACTGGCTTGTCAAAATAGCCTCCTAATCTGTCTCTTTATTCTGTGCCTTTTTGGAAGCCGTCCTGTACTCTCCTCCCCAGGCCAAATTCCTTAGAATACCAGTCTGCATAACACTTCCTTAGTGCTCATCAGATGTTTTCTGATGTTTGTTATTTGCTCATGTTAGTGGTAAATAAGCTAGACAAGGTCCCTCCTAACGTGACACTGGGCATTCTGTTCTGTGTTGCAGTAGATAGTAGACAAGTGAATAGATGAGATTCTCATGGTGATAAATGCTATGGCAGTAATGAACACCGTGGTGGGGTAACTTGAGAGCACTGGAGTGGGTTGAGAGTGGAGGCCTCTCTGAGGAGATGGAATGTGAGCTGTGACCTGAAGGATGAGAATGAGCTAGCCAGGCAGGAACTGGAAGAAAAGGACTTCTTGCAGAGGAAACACCACGTTCCCTATAATTTTGCTTCCAAGCAAAGGCCTAGAGACAGAGAAGGGCTTGACATAATATTCAACATTTAATAATATAAATTCCACTTTTAGCAAATGAGATAGACCTTAATTTGGACTGGGTGTGTGTGTGTGTTGTGCCCATGACTTACTCACAAATCTTTGTGAAACAGAAAGGAGGCCATTATAGCTGGAGCATAATGAAGGATGAGAATGCAGGGTCTCACTAGGTTATGGTTAGGAATTTTCATTTTATTCTAAAAGTACTTGGAGTCATTGATAATTTTCAAGTAAATGAGGTGACTTGTTTTTAAAAGATACATACAGCTTCTCTGTGGAGAATGGTTTAGACAAGAGTAGGGTAGGAGACCAAGGAGGTTGGTATTCTAGGTTAGTGATGCCTGTAACTTATTCTTGACCAATATCATTTAAAGGTGGATAAAAAGAGGTAGCTTTAAGATATATGTTGGAGGTGGGTCAGTGGACTTGGCAGTACATTAAGAGCCTGACCTGTTAGTGGTTCATATGCTGTATCATGGACAAAATCCTTTGTTTTTCTCAAGGTCTATGTATCCTTGCCTCTTTACATGTCTATATTCCTTTATACCCCAGTGTACACTTTATTCTTCAAGCAGAAAGGAATATAATATAGTAGCTGAGAGCATGTGCTGTGGCACTGGACTTTCTGGGTTCATACCTTCTCTTTGTTTCTTCCTGTGTAATCTCAGATCAGACATTCTTTGTAGCTTAGTTTTCTTATCTGTAAAATGGAAACAATAATATTTCTAACTCATAGGGCTTTTATTAAGATTAAATCAGTTAGTCCATGTAAAGCATTTGGAAAAGACTTGTCATAGTTAGTATCTAGTAGGTGATTAGTGTATTCATTTCCTAGAGCTTTTTAACAGATTACTACAGAGTGGCTTAAAAAGTAGAAATTTATTCTCTTGCAATGCTGGAGGCCAGAAATCTGAAATCAAGGTGCCGGCAGGGTTGGTTCTTTCCAGAGGCCATGAGGGAGATTCTTTCCATGCCTCTCTCTTGACTTCTGGTGGCTGTTGGCAATCCTGGGTGTTCTGTGGTTTGTACAAGGAGCACTGCAATCTCTGCTTCCACTGTCACACGTCCTGTTCCTTTGTATTCCTGCTTGTATCCCCCTTTCTTCTAAGGACTTGTCTTTGGATTTAGGGTCCATTTTAATTCAAGATGCTCTCATCTCAAGATTCTTAATTACAAAACTCTCTTTTCCAAATTAGGTCACATTTAAAAGTTTCTTGAGTTTGGGACATAGACATATCATCTTGGTGGGAGATGGGGCACCATTCAACTCACTGCAGTGGCCTAAGACCACTCTTAAGACCAGCTTTGCCTCTTTTTTGATGTTTTGTAAATCCTAGCCAATTTTAAGAGTCTGGTTTAAGTCTTACCAATTCCATAAAATACTTCCTACTCTCTATGATTTGTTCTCTTCCAAAGTAAAATCAAATACAAAACTATTTTTGAATGTCTGTGATTATAAAAACAGTACTGGAGTCTTGTTCCCAATAGACTCCTTATGTGTCTTGCCTTTTCTTGATTATTCAGGTAGCTTAAGTTCCCTTCTCCATGTTTCATTTCTTAATGACTAGGAAAAATATTATCTCCTCATCAAAATTTGTTTCACTGCCCCAGAAACTGTTAAAAATGAATATTTTAATTCTATTAAGAAGAATAAGAAATCTTGAAAGTTGAACTAGAGGTAGAGTATAAGTTTGTTTGTTGGATATAACTTAGGCATACATTCCAAGGAAGTAGTTTTGGTGACAAAAAACTAGATTGAGTGATATATGCATATGACCCAGAAATGATCAAGAATCTGTTATGAATAAAAGACCATACATACTCCATTAGGTTTTCCTTTCTCATCTTCAAACTTGTTTCTTAAAGATTGAAAAGTATTCAGTTGAAAATTTAATACAGATATGTATAAATCTTGCATTATTACAGAGCTTCACACCTCACTGTGCATAAGTCATCTGTCTATGTATATGCCTAAAAACCTAAGTGGGATAATGTTTATGGAAGCATTCATGGAAATTATCTCTGAGAGGTGGGATTTCAGGCAATTTTTTATTTTTAAAATCAACAGCCCTGATTGAATTTTTTACAATATGAAAGTGTCATTTTACAAAAACAATCATGGTGGGAAGATGAAGGAGAACAGAGTGGCTGGTGCCTTCAGGTCAGTTACCTCCAGTTGCATAAGTAGGAAAAATTTCTGTGTTTACTCATGTTCCATACAAAGAATTTTTCATATAGGCCCCAGGGTGGAAAAGGTTGGAAAGCACCACAAAATATATATGTTAAACTCAGTTCTGTTGGTTTGTGAGTAAGTCATGGGCACAACACACACACACCCAGTCCAAATTAAGGTCTATCTCATTTGCTAAAAGTGGAATTTATATTATTAAATGTTGAATATTATTACTTGCTTTCTTCCCCAGTTCCCCACCACTGTTTTTGGAAGTGGTGTAGTTACAGGAAGTAGCTCAGGTAGAGAAACAGTATTAGGGAACAATAATTCTGGTCCAAAACCATCAGGAATTAAATCTAGAATATAAACTTCCTTTTAACAAGCTGATTCCACTCGGAAATACCCGTTTGTTGGTGGAACTGTTTTTGTTAGTGTTTCATTGTTATGTGCAGAGAAAGAGGTATTTGGACCACAACCCTGTCTCAGTGGAGGGCTCCCTGCCTTGGTGGGCAGTGCAGGCCTACTGACCTACAGGCACCAACCCGTGCCTCTAAGGCCCTCTGAGCAGATCCTCTCAGAGCCTCCATGGGATTTCTATGAATATGCACAGTGCAGTTGCATTTTTCTACACATGAAAGGATTCAAATAGGCTGGAAACTTGCCAAGTTTAATTTTGACACATCTCAAGATTAGAATGTCTGTGTAAACGGAGAGGCAGCATTGTGCCTTGGGGCTAGTGCTTTGCGACTTGAGACTGAGGGACGTCCAGCAGACTGAACCATAAATGCAGGTGCACAGGGTCTTCACATATGGATGGGGAATGCTGGTGTTTTTTCATGTCTGCACTCTCTTAATTCTCTAAACCATTATAGTGCTACTTTTTCTGTTGGGAATAGCAAGAAAAGCTATTCTGTCTGTATTCCCTGCTCCTGGGATATGTGCCTGTTTACTTAAAGACTAGTCTTTGAATTTAGGGTTACAAAACAGTTGTTCAGCAAACAACCACAGCAGTCTACTTCTGGAAACACTTCTCTCTTTTGAGATATAACTGGATTGGTGATTCGTGTCTGTTTGTTAATTGCAATAAAACTGCTATTGTAATTTAGAATACTTGTTAAGAACAGTCCAACAGTCCTCTAAGGGACAATAGATAATCTGCTATGTGTCTTGCTAAGGGAGCTGGTAATTATTTTACTGTAAGTGAATCTAACAATAGCCCATTGGAAAACCACAAGAGGGACAGGCTTTGAGGGAGGAGTGTTAAAATCAAGGGTCTTCTTTATTGACTACATTCATCAGCCCAAATTACTGGCAATAAGGTTTTTAGAGAGGTTCAAGTAAAGTAAGTAAAATAATTAAGATTCTTTTCAGTTACTGTAAAAAAATTCTTAGTATGAGTGCATCTTACTGAAGAACTCATTTTAACTTTCCTTTTAATGGAGGTTTTAATGTTTCATATTATGTAATGTTGACTCTTTGCATTTTAAAAGACTATCCTACCATATCAGAGACTTGTAAATTTTTCCTTTAGGAATTGCTTGGTCAGTCTTATTAATTTTACATCTTAGAGCTACCCACTATAATGCAGGTAGTTACCACATTGCATTTTGATTATGCTAATTTTTTTCTTTTCTGGGATGAATAAGTGTAGGTAAAACCCAGGTGCAGGTAATAATTTTGGGTGGTAATAGCAGAGTAAGTAAAGGAAATGTTAGAAAGCTCAATTTCTTCCTATGAAAAGACTTCCAAATTATGTGTTTGTTATGAAGACTCTAGATATGATATTAATTTTCAAAAGTTTCAAGAAATATGTAGTACTCAAAGCAAAATAGAGTTTATTATGCATCAAGCTGATGACTCCAGTATATGCAGCCTCTTAGCATTAGGTTTAAACCAACTTTTAGTTCTGCCCTTTTAATTCCTTCTGTTTATGCCGACCAGCCAAGCATGATTATTCCATGTACCTTCAAGGTTTGGGGTGCGATTTTCCCTCAGCCTTGAATGCTCCTAACCCCAGCCTCCATATATCCAAAGTTTAGGACCCCTTCAGATCCATCTTCCTCAGGAAGTTCTCCCTAATCAGGTGGAATGAAGGTCCCCTATCTCTGAAGTCCTATAACAATGTACATGCAGCTGCCTGTAGCCTCAAAACAGAAGCTTATCTGCCCTCTTCATCAGGACCACACACCACAGTGACATAGCTGTTCTGTTTCCTAGAACTTCTTTAATTTAGAGCTTACCACTCTGTATTACATTATCTTCTCTGTTAGGCTACGAATTCTAACTTATCCCATGCATTTCTTCATTCCTACTGCCTCTTCACTGGTTGAGGTCCTCATCGTCTCTCTTAGATAGCTGCAGTGATTCTCTTTGTCCCTTCGCCAGTCGGGCTCTTGAATCCCATCTCCACGCTATCCTCTAGAAATATCTTTCAAAGTGCAAATCTGACCATTCCAGTCTTCTGCATAAGAGTTTACAATGGTGTCATTTGCCATGACAACAATGTCTTAGCTTAATATGTCAAGTCAAGTCAAGTAAATCTGCCAGTGCTCTGATCTCTGTCCTCTTGCAGCCCAAATCCCCATGACCTGGGGTTTTATACCTTATGCCACAGCAGTGCTGAGCTATTTTTATTTCACTATAGGCCTCTGATAACGCACAGGTTCTGGACTTTGCTCAGGGTGTTCCTTTTGCATGTAATAGTCTTTTTCAAAACATAGTTAATTTCTGATTATCCATCAAGACTCCACTTTTGCCTCCTCCAGGAAGACACCTAGATCCATTAGCTGATCTTGGCCTCTTAGAACATCTCAGTGCGTACTTCTGTAGTATTATCTTAGTTATCTGTGTGCAGAGTACACACTCTCTCTTGTTTGTTGTGTCCGCAACGTCTAGCATTATATTTGGCACATGGTAGGTTCCCAATAAGTATTTAAATGAATAGATTGGAAGAGCAGAGATTAAGAATATCCCACAGGCCACATGAAGACCAGCAAAATCAAGACATGAGTTTTTGGCAAAGATGCACTTGATAACTTCCAATTTAAGAGATGAGTCTATGGGGATAAGGGTTAGCAGTGTAACTCTTGTGGAAGGTCTATATTGATTCTGCAAAGTGTCCATCTGGGGCATGTAGATGCTTAGTGGAGAGAAGGCTACCTTTCAGGAATCAGGTGGCTCTTGTTGGAAATTGTCTTAAAGGGATAGCCTGGATTTCATCTTTATTTGGTTGGGACTCAAAGATACACTGGATTTTGAGGCAGGAAATCAATTTACTGGGGAATCAGGCTGAAACACAGTCTTGGAAGATTTCTAGAGAGCTGAAGAATAAGGGAAATGGTCACAGGACAACTGTATAGAAGCTTTGCTATTGCAAAGCTGGGCTACAATGTTTAGGCAGTGCAATAGTATTGCTGATCAAATGAGAGGCTGACATGCAGGATTTTATCTTCTGTCAATGGCCAGGATCGCATCTGGATTCTGGGGTGTGTGGGCCCAAAGAGGAGGGCTAAATGAGTCCTGCTGAAAACGTTGAAGCTATGTTGTGGAGGCAGGCCAGCCATTACAGTGAGCTCGGATAACCCCCTTCTACTTTTGTTCATGCCCCATCACTATTAGCGTGTCAATTTTTTTGCAATTGCATATTTATCAGCCAATCATTATGTAGTTTGGAACTCCTACTGCATGTTAAGCAATGTATAAGGCTTGGGATTAAAATGGTGAATAAGACATAATGGTTCCTTGTGCATCTTAACTAGTAGATAGACACATGATGCACAAGTAATTCTGAATGTAAGTACTCATACTAAAGGGACAGCACACAGTGACTTGGAAGACCACAGTTGTGATTTAATTTACTGTGGGAAATCATGGAAGGTTTATATGAGATGTGGCTTTTAAGTCGAGAGTCAAGGAATGGGAGGAGTTTGGCAGAGAAAGTATGATGGAGGGTGTATAGAGGGGTCAGCAGAAGTAGAAGTCCTGAAGTAGGATGGAGAGAAATGCAGTGGGAGACCAGTGTGGTCAGGTGGTAGAGTTCACAGCAGATGGGCCCGAAGAGATAGGGGCTTTATCCTGGATTCAATGGGGAGCCATGTTACGGATTTTAGACCTTCTTGTGGAAACTATAGAAGTCATTGCAAAGTTTTAACATCACTCATGTTTAAGACAGTTGCTCTGTTTGCACTATGGAAAATAGTTTGAAAGGGGGCAAAGGTAGACATCAAGTGTCTGATTAGGAGGCTATTACTGTGGCCCAAACTTGAGAGGATGCTAGCCTAGATCAGGGACAAAGTGAAGTGGATAGATTGCAAAGAAATGTAGGAACAGAATGGACAATTTTGGCCTGTTGATTAGATGTGGCCAGAGAGAAAGAGTAGTTAAGAATGACTTCTAAGTTTTGTACTTGAGCAACTTGCTAGATGGTGGTGCTATTTTTTCTGAGATATGTTTTGGGTAGGAATTCAGTGTAGGGTATTTTATACTTAGGACCCTCCAAAACATCCAAATGGGCAATTGGATAGATGAATCTGATACAGAGATGGAGATCTGGAGTCTTGGCATGCATTAAAAAATGTAAGGCAGATAACATGCAATTACCTTAGCCAGTGGTGCACGAAGTGTGGTCCCCAGACCAGCAATATCAGAATCATCTAGGAACATAGACATGCAAGTTCTTAAGCCCCAACACAGACCTACTATACTGGAAACTCTGAATATGGAGCTCACCAATCTGTATTAATAAGCTTTCCATGTGATTCTGATGTACATTGAAGTTAAAGATCACTGGCCAAGGTAGAGAGGTAGATTGACGGGAAAAAAGGAAGGCCTATGGCATAAGCATATTTATGTTGTTTTATTCCCAAAGCAGTCTTAATTTGTGATGAACTTTATGTTATTCTGCCTTTGGCCATTCCATCAGCTGGGCATGTCAGTGGAGAATGTGACAGACTTAGCAGGAATTACTTGGTCCTGAAACTATACTTTACATTAAGAGTTTTAAAGCTGTTCATGTAAAGAAAGGCTCTTTTTAAAGATGACTTTTTTGTATGCATAACATAACTGAAATCCAATTGTTGTATCTTTACAGAGGACTGAAGAAAAATGCTATGAGTAAGAAAATAAGCAAATACTTGTTTTTTCTTTAGATAGAGGTCTTTTCAGGTCAAATGTATAGTCTGAAGATTATTGAAATATAGTTATCATATAGAAATTACTTTGATTAAACTCTGCCTTAGAAACTACTTTCCAAGAGTAGGATGCTATTTGGTAAGTCTTTTAAGGTTGCTTTTGACAGCTAATTTGCTCACATAATAGCATAGGTTTCTTCTCTTGTGCTACATATTTTTTTAAAAGAGAATTTTTTCCCTTATAATGAACTCTGATAAATATGAGATAATTGATGGACTATGCCTGCATAAAAAGAATTCAAGTTGCTAAATACAATACTTACGACAAATGGAACGTGCTTATACTCTTCGGTCCTGGGATTGCATTCTGTCACTGTTCAAGAAAAATACTGAACATTATGAAAAAATGAGCAGCAGATCAGTAGAAGAGGCTTCTGTAAGGTAGCACTGAAGTTTATTTATCATAATGGGAGGCAGGTAATGATAACTTCCAAGTAATGGAATCTAAGCTATAGTACATTCACTTGACACGTTTTCTTTGAATATAGTATTTTTAAAAATAAAATGTAAGGCAGAGATTCTTCCTGTGCCATTTAATGGGCAGCTATATGGTAGGCACTAAGAAAAGCAAATGGTGGCTTTCAGATCAGTGGGGCAGATATACACATACGCATATACATACAGGTGATGCAATAGGAATAAGAATTGCACAGGTTAATAACATGCAAATACCAATAAATACCTAAGCTGAATCTTGAAGGTCAAGAAGATAACCAATATGGACAGAAGTATCTTAGAATCAGATCACAGCAAGAGGAAAAGGCAGGTTGACAGTGGTGTTAAAGACCATGGCACAGGCAGTGAAATGCAGGTTATCCAAAAGGGTATATCAGCATATTTGGTGTTGAAGAAGGAGCTGAAGCCCTGACACTAGAGAAATGGATAGATACTTGATTGTAAACACCTTCTTGTGCAAAGCTAAGAAGCCTGACCTTTATCTTGAAGATGTTGGGTTGCTATATAAGGAGTGTAAATAGGGAAGTCATATACTCAGATTTTCATTTTAGAAAGATCACTGCACAGTATTTTGTTAGTATATTAGAAAGAACAAGCCTGAGGTAGACATGGATGGCTCTTGGATTGGGCTTCAAGCTGTCAGTATGTCTGTCTCTGCTCATTTCTTTATTTATTAAACAAGCTATGATGTTTGTAAAGATTAGAGAAATGGGAAAAGATCCAGGAAAAGTCCATAGAAGCATTGATCCAGACAGGTAGGAGGATAAGGAGAACATTGTTCCGGATGTGTGTGTGTGACTGAGAGTGAAGGGAGGGAGAATTTTGAAAATGAGCTAGTGGCCAACAATGTCCAATGTTAGAGAGAAACTGAAAAACCACTAAAAAGTCTCCATTGGGTTTCACCAAAGGGATTGTCACTGGTCATTTTGAAGAGAGCAGTTCTGAGAGGGTTTATTGGGGGGAGGCAGAGTTGGAGTATATTGTTGTTTCTTTAAGTAAGCTGAGCAGTAAAGGCAAAAGGGGCATAGGCTGGTAGCAAGTGGTGAAATGTGAGGAGTGGTTTTAAACTGCAGGAGGCTTGAGTATATTTATGTGCTTAGGTGAAAGTGCAGTAGAGAAAGAGATTAAAAATGTAGAAGAAAGATGAGGACAATGATGCATGATGGTCCCTGAGGGAAGTAGAGTGGTTGGGGGCCAGCACTAAGGTGGTGTGATTAGTGATAGAAAACAAAGGATGTTTAACCTCAGAGAGAAGACACAAGTAGCCGAGGATGGTGTAGCTCCAGGTAAGTTTCTAAGTGGACTTTGATTATACACTTTAGGAAAGCATTTCTATGCGTTGTCTTTGTATTCTATAAATCTTCTTTCAGATGAGGTAGTAGGGCTTTGCTGGACTTAATTATATAGTTCCATATTTTGATAATATAATTCCATAGTTTTTTACCTTTTCTTTCATGATGTGAACAATGGTGATTTTACATACTAACCGAAATGAAAAATTCTTTTAAACATGATATGCATAGAGAAGAAAATACTGTATTCATTTGTAAAATACCTGCAATAATTATTTACAATTATTTTAAGTAAATATGTCTTTTTATTCTTAAACTGTAAAATGAAATAAGTGACACTGTCTCTGAAGAGATGTGCCATAGTATATATCAAACACATACACAGTTTGTATTTGCTACTTAATTTTGCAATTATTTGCACACTCGCCTGTTTTTTCAAGATGACATGCATTTGGCTTAAAACTCTTGTCATTTGTTCAGTCTTCCCCTCTGAATGATTTTTTTGCCCTACATTTCTTAATGCCTTTTTTATATATATTTTTGAGAATCATGAGACAATGTCATACAAAAACTTGAAAAGGATCAATATTTGTTGTGACCAGAAAATGAATCTGATAAAGGTGTCTTTTAAATAGGGAGATGCTGCTTCTGATACAAACTTTCAAGGAAGCTTCCCTGTCTCCGCAAACTCTGCCCTGCACTTAATCAAGTCATGCCTGGGTATTTGATCTCTGACACTGGCAGATTTGCAGAAAGGCACAGCACAGCCCTGATGCCAGTGTTTTGAGCCTGGGGTCCTCTCTACCTGTGTGGGCCTGGCTTTTGTGCCTTACCTGGTCACTAGGCCTTGCTCTACTTAGTTTAGAAGCAACAAAGAATGGTCAAGATTTGAGGATGCCTCCAAGTTACCAAAGTCCAGCAAAGATAGTAGTTTGTGTAGAAATGTGAAGTTTTATTCATCTCTATGCCCTAGGGATACAATTTTCACTTTCTGTTTTTTGTTGAGGTTGAATTTTTGAAACCAGCAAGTTTACCTTTTTGCCATTGTGTGTTCCCATTGCTACCATCATGAAGCTAAAACCTATTACTGGAAGGCTGCCCTGGGCAAAACGATGAAATAGTTGAAGTTTGTCTTAGACATCTGCTACCTCCATTTTTTAACTTGGTGGGCTCCCAAACACCTAATACTCTTGAGATCCTTCTGTGGGGCTTTACAGTATTAGTGATTGACTGCACCTTAATATGCTATACCTTCCAGGCATATTAACTTTTTAAGAGAATGTCTAGGGGGAGGTAATATATAACACACAGAAATAAATTTCTAATGGCAGAATTTAAAACATCATTTTGGGGAAGGGGTTGATGAGTGAAAAAATCGGGACGCAGAGACCTTCTAATTCTAAAGCAAATGTATGAGTGACTGTTTGCTCTTTTTATAAAGCTGGTGTTATTAGTAATTAGCACTAATTAAAAATCCCTTGAATTATCGTACTTAAGTATGATAGTATACAGACATGAATGGGCTAGCATTTCCTTATTCTTCTTTGAAGAAGATACTCTGTAAAGATATAAAGAATGAATTGAGACTGTTTTTATACAATGGCTCATGAACTCATAGACATGAGGGAATGATCATTGTTTAGCATTTCAGTTTGTGGTCTATCCTGGAATCATATTTTAATTAACCCAGCCAACACCTTTGTGGGTGATAACTAATATTATCCCTGGAGTATAGTTATAGAAAAAACTGTAATCTAATCTGAAAGTTTGAGAGGGAAAAAAATATTGTCATTATTAAATCCGTTAAAGATTGGGTTAAAGAGTTAAAGAGATAGCTCAAGGTTAAGAGTCTTCTGCTAAGAAAATGCCCAATAAATCAACTAGAGATTTGGAAAAAGATCTGAGCTTCTGGCCTTTTGGGTGTGTGGAGTCATTGTTTCCTTTGAGGCTATGTTTGTAATCACAGTTAGTGACCTCAGGAGACCACCGCTTCTAGCAATGAAGCAGATGGCAGGCTTTCCCCATCACCCTACAGCTCATGAGCCATAATGCTAATCAAGTGGGATGTGAATGTTAAATAGTAACAAATTAGGCTATGTTCAAATCATGGCATTGAATGTATCTCAGTAACTTTCTGTTTCCAAGGGACTTTATAGTTATAACCTATTCAAAGTACTTAAAATTCCTCTAATTCAAAATCACTATGCTTTTCAATGCTTAAGGAAATAGCTATCTGGTGGGACCATACATACTCTGATGGTAAATTTGTGTTTAGAAGGAAGAAAAATTATCAGCTCCACAACTGGGTGAGGTCCTATGAAAGTTTATAGAAGCTGAGCATATTAGCACTAAAAGGAATCTTGGCATTTGGGAGGAAATTAATTTGTAATTGGGATCCTCAGACCAAACTCATTACAAAAAACCACTGAGATAATAGGGTATTAAACCAGATAAGGGTAGCCTTTCAAGAAGCAAGGTTTCTGGAAAATTGGAAAGCTGGGGCAGAGACACAGACCCAAGCCCTGACTCTGCTTTCTCCATCTGGACAATGCTGTGACCTTGCTCATGTTGAGCTGGATTCAAGACCTAGAGGAACTGCTGTTTGTAAATATTCCTTTAAACGGAAGCATGTGTATAGCAGCAGAAGTTCTTCCTGGATGATTTTAACCACATGTTTAAAAAGGCAGTTGCATTACGAAGATTTGGCCAATTCACAGATCTGTAGATTCCATATCCTTGCCTAATTAAACTGGGACTTAGTCTAATCCTACAGTGGGCATATGTAAGTTCAGTTAAGCCCCAATTTTACAGATGATGGAAATGCAGTTTATGGAAGAAAAATGGCTTGTCTTAACTGACAGACATCATTAGTTCTGGAGCCTCTTGACCTCACCCTAATGCTCTTTTATGATAGTCTGTAGCCTTAAGAGTCAAAAATAAAACCCTTATCCTATGGTTTCTGTTACTGACATCATCAAGGTTCATTTTTGCCTTCATTCATTTAATGAATATTTAATAAGTACCTGCTGTGGTAGAGATACACCAGTGAACAAAACAGATCTAAGCCTCTGCCCTCATGACCTTGACATTAGAGTGGAGGAAGACAGACAATAAACCAAATATGTAAAATGTGGTTTAAAATACAATTAGAATAGGTTAATTGGTAGTACGTGCTATGAAAAAAGATAAAATGGAAATGAGGCATGGGGTTGTGTGTGTGAGTGGGCTGCTGCGATGTTAAATAGAGTGGTCAGGGAAGACCTCACTGATGGTGGTCAAGTCTTTTCCCATCATGGGTGTCTACTCCTGTAATGCCTAAAAAATCTGTATTTCTCTTTCCATTCCTGAATAGAAACAGAAAGCTCCCACTGTATTGCTTCATGACACAAAATATCTCTGTCTCTGTCTCTCATATTCTAAGGCATCCATTTTTTTGCCTACAGCCTAATTTTCAAGAAACCAAACCTGAGTCCTATCTCTCCCCATTCTGAAATCCTCAGTCAGTTCTCATTCAGCAAAGCCTATCCACCAGGACACTCAAGCCCTTCATGAGATGGCCATATCCCCTCTTCCCTTCTGCATCCTCTCCTGCTTGGGTATGCCACTCCCTGGTCCCCTTCTTTGTGTTGGCCCATTGCTCCTCTTTTAGAAATGCTCCCCTATTAGTTAAAGCTCTGGCCATCATCAGTCCATCTCAATCCCTTCCCATGAAGTTTTCTCTGATCCCTTCTTCCATCCTCCATCCCCCTCAAAATCCAGTAAGCTCCTTGAGGGTAAGACTTGGTCTCTTACTCATCTTTTCATTAGCACAGCTCTTGGCACCTCGTAACTTCTCTGTAAGGGTTTGTTGAATCCAGTTGAATGATTCCTACCAAATTCCACTGAGAATCAGAAATCTCAACAAATTGAGATTTCAGATTGTGTTCAATATATTGCTTGTGAAAATGTAGCCAAAGCATAGGAGGGAAAAGTAGTAGAATATAGTTCAAACAGGAAGAGGTTTTCAGTAATATAGCCCATTCTATGTTCAGGGACATTTGGAGAGAATGTACTCATGTGAATTTATGTGGGAAGTTGGCTGTCAGCTGAGCCATGTGGAAATGAATCTGGCTTAAACTGTTTTCTGCTAAAATAAACAACATTTTAGAAATGTTGTCTATCTCTTTAGGTTAGTACTAAATTATCCCACAGCTCTCTGAACCTCATCAACTTAATAATGTTTCTAATGATCTGTAAACAAGCTTGCTTTAAACAATGAACGCTTTGGCATATTTGTATAAAAGATTCAGGTAACAAAGGACTGGAAGTTGAAAGGGTCAGTTCAGCAGATCAGCATCCTCGCCCATTGGTACCTGTCCTGAGCGGATACAATTGACTTGCCTCTGAGAGATTTAGCCTTTTCTCCACCTGGATCCATATTTACCATGACCTAGGAGTTACTTCTTCAATAGTGAATAGAGTGCAGAAAGCTGGTTGCTTTCATATCCAGCGTCTCTACAGCAGGACAGAGGGGCGGCCTCCTAGTTGGCCACATGAATTTTCTCTGGATGCCAATTTTACCCTCTAGTGTTCCCTGTGACTACTCAGGCAACTTTTGGTCTCTCTTGTTTTCGGGTACCCAGCCCCGAATTTCCCATCCATAGGTTGGATTTCTGTTGGTTAGAAACCTAGAAAAATTCCTGCTCAGTAGATTTGTTCCTTCTAAGCAAGCTTTCTAGAAGTATATTTGCCAGAGGGTATCTATAAAACAAAACAAACAAAATCTCCATTTGCTGTTTCCAGCAGAAATGATTTGGAAGCATCATTCCTACCCAAAGGATTAGACTCTGTTGAACAAGCTTATAGACCCAAATGTAGATCTCTTCTTTTAGAGGATGAGGCCTTTTACTCCTACATAATTTTGATGGTGGATGAGCCCATTGCTCTTTTTCAGGTGATAGTCATGATCTTATTTTAAGAAGAAACAAGTTAAAACCCTTGAATTTCTATGCTTTGAAACTTATCTTTTCAAATTGTCTTTGTTAATATGTTGGTATTTCACTAACACTTTATTAGTTAGAAATCTAACTGGGGTTTTTTCTTGAACTCTGAAGCTAAGTATGAAGAATCATGATGTACTTTTCTATGTCTGTCTTGAATGTACTAACACCCAGTCACTGTAGTCAGAACCTTAGGAATCACTTTTAAATATCTAAAACCTATGTGTTCTACTTTTTAAATATCTCTTCTTAAGGTCACTGGTGATCTCCATTTTACTAACTCCAATGAACAAATCTTAATCCTAATTTTTCCAGATTTTCAGTTAAGATAACAAAGATGCTCATGCCCTCTTCCTTGAAATAACTTTCTTCACTTGGCCTCCCGTGGAGCCATGATCTTCTTGTGCTCCGCCTATTTCCCTCGTCGCTCCTCAGTCTTCTTTGCTTGCCCTGCTTCCTCTTTCTGATCTCCAAGCTGGAGTTTTCCGGTACTCAGCTTTTGGGCCTCTTCTCTGACAACACGAAGTCTTTTAGGGCTTTCATCTGGACTCCTCGTTTTAAATGCCATCTCTTCCTTTTCCCTTTTGTGCTTCTCTCTATCCGGATTACTATTACTTAATTTCTTCATCTTCTTTATAGGTTGCTTATGCCATTAGCATATGTTTCCCTAGAGGTAGAGATGTTTGTTCTCTGCTGTATCCCTAGTGCCTAGGATAGTACCTGGCCATGGTGGGTTCTCACTCTCTTTGCTGAATGGATTACTGTTAATCCATCCCTACTGCAACTGCCATAGTTGAACACCTCATCATTTTGCATGTATATTACTGTCAGATGATGAGACTGTTAGATATACCCTAAACTTTTGCTGTATTGTTTCCAACATGATCTTTCTAAAACTCAAATCTGCTCTGTGTTCATTCTCACTCCTAAGTAAAATTCTTCAGTGGCTCCCCGTAGCCTTCAGGTAAACTATATATTTATTAGTGTGATGCTCAAGGCCCTGCTTGCCTTGCCAATCTCATTGCAGTCCTTCTCTTACTCATACTTATGTGCCTTTTCCCCTCATTTTGTTCCTGAATTTTTGTGCTTGAAACGACCTTTCTGCATCATCTGAATACCTAGTTCCTTGATGATTTAACCTAAGGCTCTTTCTTGTAATGTTTTACCCTATTCCCCTTGGTCTGGATTAAGTGTTCTTCATAACAAACACTACTTGCTCTGCTAGAGCACTTACATGCTATGTAATAATTTTCCTTGAATGTACGTCTTATTCACTGGACGTCAAGCTTCTTCAGTTCTATTCATTTTGTATCTTCAAGACACTTGGTAATTTGGTTCATTGTATTGAATGGATGAAGCCTTAAAGAAAAGAGTAAAGGACATTTACATGGGTAGTCACTTGAAAAAAATAGTTATGACTTAGTTACACAAGACACAGAAAAATATTTCTTAATCTGGTCTCATAGTAGTATACACAAAAAGTAGCAACTAAGTAGATACTCCTGATAGAATCAAAGCTGGTTTTGGCTGAGTTGCTGAATATGCAGGGAATGTTATGTAGTACATTTCCATGAAAGCACTAAATTTTGAGAAGGGAGTTATGAGGAGGAAAGTTGCTCATCTTTATCCCATACTTAAAGGCTCTGGCGAAACTGATCATAATTAAATTTTTGGCATGCTATTAAATTGGTCAACTTAAAGAAGTTGATAGAAATATTTTCACTTCTGGTCTTGTTGTATTACACTGCGGGTCAAGTATTAACTAGAGAAGGACACATTTTCCATGGAGATACTCAACTGTCAGCTTCCTAGAATTTTTTTTTATACTTTATTTTGGTATTATTAATCTACAATTACATGTGCAATAATATGGTGATTAAATTATACCCTTCATCAGGTCCCCCACACCAACGCCATTACAGTCACTGTCCAGCAGCGTAGTGAGGTACTATAGAGTCACTACTTGTCTTCTCTGAGTTGTACAGCCCTCCCCGTGCCCCCCCAACACTATATCTGCTAATCGTACTGCTCCTTTTTCCCCCTTGTCCCTCCCTTCCCACCCATCCTCCACAGTCAATTTCCCTTTGGTAACTATTAGTCCGTTCTTGGGTTCTGTGAGTCTGCTGCTGTTTTTTTCCTTCAGTTTTTTCTTTGTTCTTATACTCCACAGATGAGTGAAATCATTTGGTACTTGTCTTTTTCGGCTTGGCTTATTTCATTGAGCATAATACCCTCTAGTTCCATCCATGTTGTTGCAAATGGTAGGATTTGTTTTCTTCTTATGGCTGAATAATATTCCATTGTGTATATGTACCACATTTTCTTTATCCATTCATCTACTGATGGACACTTAGGTTGCTTCCATTTCTTGGCTATTGTAAATAGTGCTGCGATAAACATAGGGATGCATATGTCTTTTTCAAACTGGGCTGCTGCATTCTTAGGGTAAATTCCTAGGAGTGAGATTCCTGGGTCAAATGGTATTTCTATTTTGAGTTTTTTGAGGAACCTCCATACTGCTTTCCACAATGGTTGAACTAATCTGCATTCCCACCAGCAATGTAGGAGGGTTCCCTTTTCTCCACATCCTTGCCAACTTTTGTTGTTGTTTGTGTTTTGGATATTGGCCATCCTAACTGGTGTGAGGTGATATCTCATTGTGGTTTTAATCTGCATATCTCATATGATTAGTGATGTGGAGCATCTTTTCATGTGCCTGTTGGCCATCTGAGTTTCTTCTTTGGAGAAGTGTCTATTCATGTCCTCTGCCCATTTCTTAATTGGATTATTTACTTTATGTTTGTTGAGGTGTGTGAGTTCTTTATATATTTTGGATGTCAACCCCTTATTGGATATGTCATTTATGAATTTATTCTCCTATACTGTAGGATATCTTTTTATTCTACTGATGGTGTCCTTTGCTGTACAGAAGCTTTTCAGCTTGATATGGTCCCACTTGTTCATTTTTGCTTTTGTTTTCCTTGCCTCGGGAGATATGTTCATGAAGAAGTGGCTCATGTTTATATCCAAGAGATTTTTGCCTATGTTTTTTTCTAGGAGTTTTATGGTTTCATGACTTACATTCAGGTCTTTGATCCATTTTGAGTTTACTTTTGTGGGTTAGACAGTAGTCCAGTTTCATTCTCTTACATGTAGCTGTCCAGTTTTTCCAACACCAGCTGCTGAAGAGACTGTCTTCTCCCCATTGTATATCCAAGGCTCCTTTATCAAATATTAATTGACTGTATATGTTTGGGTTAATGTTTGGATTTTCTGTTCTGTTCCACTGGTCTGTGGGTCTGTTTTTGTGCCAATACCAAATTGTCTTGATTACTGTGGCTTTGTAGTAGAGCTTGAAGTCAGGGAGTGTAATTCCCCCTGTTTTTTTCCTCCTTCTCAGGATTGCTTTGGCTATTCGGGGTCTTTTGTGGTTCCATATGAATTTTAGAATTATTTGTTCCAGTTCATTGAAGAAAGCTCTTGGTATTTTGAGAGGGATTGCATTGAATTGATAGGTTGCTTTAGGTAGTATAGCCATTTTGACAATATTTATTCTACCTAGCCAAGAGCATGAATGAATTTCCATTTGTTAGTGTCTTCTTTAATTTGTCTTAGGAGTGTCTTGTAGTTTTCGGAGTATAGGTCTTTCATTTCCTTCATTAGGTTTATTCTTAGGTATTTTATTCTTTTTGATGCAATTGTGAATGGAATTGTTTTTCTGATTTCTCTTTCTGTTAGTTGATCGTTAGTGTATAGGAAAGCCACAGATTTCTGTGTGTTAATTTTGTATCTTGCAACTTTGCTGAATTCAGATAGTAGTTCTAGTAGTTTTGGAGTGGAGTCTTTAGGGTTTTTTATGTACAATATCATGTCATCTGCAAATAGTGACAATTTGACTTCTTTACCAATCTAGATGCCTTGTATTTCTTTGTTTTGTCTGATTGCCATGGCTAGAACCTCCAGTACTATGTTGAATAAGAGTGGAGAGAGTGGGCATCCCTGTCTTGTTCCAACTCTTGGTTTCATTGATTTTTTTCAATTGTTTTATTCTTCTCAATTTTATTTATTTCTTCTCTGATCTTTTTTATGTCCCTCCTTCTGGTGACTTTGGGTCTCATTTGTTCTTATTCCAATTTCAGTAATTATGTCTTTAGACTATTCATTTGGGAGTGTTCTTCCTTTTTTAAATAGGCCTGGATTGCAATATACTTTCCTCTTAGAACTGCCTTTGCTGCATCCCACAGAAATTGTGGCTTTGTGTTGTTGTCATTAGTCTCCGTATATTCTTTGATTTCTGTTTTGATTTGGTTGTTAACCCATTGATTAATTAGGAGAATGTTGTTAAGTCCCCATGTATTTGTGAGCCTTTTTGGTTTCCTTCTAAAATTTATTTCTAGTTTTATGCTTTTGTGATCTGAGAAGTTGGTTGATAGAATTTCAGTATTTTTGAAATTACTGAGGTCTTTTTGTGGCCTAGTATGTGGTCTATTCTGGAAAATGTTCCATGTGCACTTGAGAAGAATGTGTATCCTGTTGCTTTTGGGTGTAGAGTTCTGTACATGTCTGTTAGGTCCATCTGCTCTAGTGTGTTGTACAGTGCTTCTGTGTCTTTACTTATTTTCTGTCTGGTTGATCTGTCCTTTGGAGTGAGTAGTGTGTTCAAGTCACCTAAAATAAATGCATTGCTGTCTACTTCCTCCTTTAATTCTGTTAGTAATTGTTTCACATATGCCTGTGCTCCCGTATTGGGTGCATATATATTTATAATGGTTGTATCCTCTTGTTGGATTGACCCCTTTATCATTATGTTATGTCCTTCTTTATCTTTTGCTCCTTTCTTCATTTTGAAGTCTATTTTGTCTGATACAAGTACTGCGACACCTGCTTTTTTCTCTTTGTTGTTTGCATGAAATATGTTTTTCCATCCCTTCACTTTTAGTCTGTGTATATCTTTGGGTTTGAGGTGAGTTTCTTGTAGGCAGTATATAGATGGGTCTTGCTTTTTTATCCATTCAGTATGTCTGTCTTTTGATTGGTGCATTCAGTCCATTTACATTTAGGGTGATTATCGATAGATTTGTACTTATTGCCATTCCTGGCTTTAGGTTCGTGTTTACCAAAGGTTCAAGTGTTGCTTCTTTACTATTTAACAATCTAACTTAACTTTCTTGTTAATTTATTGTAAACACAGTCTGTTTCTTTATTTCTTTCCCTTCTTATTCTTCCTCCTCCATTATTTATATACTGCATCTTTTATTCTTTGCTTTTAGTTAGTATTTGGATGGTCTGCTTTCTTTGCTATGATTTTATTTTCTCTGGTGACATCTTTTTAGCTTAGGAGTGCTTCCTTCTAGAGCCGTTCCTTTAAGATGTCCTGTAGAGGTGGTTTATGGGAGGCAAACTCCCTCAGCTTTCACTTGTCTGGAAATTGTTTAATCCCTCCATCATATTTAAATGATAGTCATGCTGGATACAATGTTCTTGTTTTGAGGCCCTTTTGTTTCATTACATTAAATATTTCCTGCCATTCTCTTCTGGCCTGTAGGGTTTCTTTTGAGAAGTCTGATGATAGATAGTCTGATGGGTTTTCCTTTGTAGGTGATCTTTTTTCTCTCTCTATCTGCCTTTAATACTCTGTCCTTATCTTTGATCTTTGCCATTTTAATTATGTGTCTTGGTGTTGTCTTCCTTGTGTCCCTTGTGTTGGGAGATCTGTCGGCTTCCATGGAGTGCGAGACTATTTCCTTCCCTAGCATGGAGAAGTTTTCAGCAATAATTTCTTCATAGACACTTACTATCCCTTTTTCTCTCTCTTTTTCCTCTGGTACTCCTATATTACGAATATTGTTCCGTTTGGACTGATCACACAGTTCTCTTAATATTCTTTCATTCCTAGACATCCTTTTATCTCTCTCTGCCTTAGCTGCTCTGTATTCCTGTTCTCTGACTTCTATTCCATTAACAGCCTCTTGCACCTCGTCCAGTCTGCTGCTGAGCCCGTCGATGGCTAGCCTCATTTCTGCATTGTCTTTCCTGACTTCCCTCACTTCCTCCCTCAGCTCTTGCATATTTCTCTGTAGATCAATCAGCATGGTTATGACTTTTATTCTGAATTCTTTTTCATGAAGATTGTGCATTTCTATCCCTTCAGTCTCCCTCTCTGGTGTTATCTGGGTCTGGGTGAGCTTGGTCTGTACCATATTCCTCTGTCTTTTCATGGTGATAGAGGTGGTTGCTGGTAGGTGCCACGTATGTCTCCTGGGTCTTTAAGACTTTAAAAACAGAAAACAAAAACAAAAACAAAAAAAAAAGGAAGAGAAAGAAATGAGAAAAAAAAGAAAGATAAGAAAAAAAAAAAACGCCCACCGGGAGTAGATTCTGTAAGGATGCTGTAGATTGCGCCATTGGTCCACTATTCCGCAGCTGTTGCCGCGCAGCTCCGCCTGGCCCTTTGTAGCTCTGGCCCGGGCAGGAACAAATGGGAGGCTGTTGTTCTCTATGTGAAGTTTCTGTGCGGCTACTTTTTCCCAGTCACCAGCCAAGGAGTTTGAAATTCCTGAGGACTCCCAGCCTGCTGGACCAAGTGTACCGGGACGATCCTGTGCCCTTGCCTCTTTAAGACCACCAAAAAAAAGCACGTGCTTTTCTTTTGTCCCAGGGAGCCTGCTGCAAGGACCCGGACGCATTCCCAGCTCTAAACCTGTACCTTCTGCCTCTCTAATCTCCGCTACACCACACGATGTGTGTCAACGCTCCCGGCACAGATCACCAGGGCTGGTTATTTCACAGGCCTGTACTTCCACTCTCTCCCCGCTCTGAATCCTCTCCTCCTGCCGGTGTGCTGTGTTGCGGGAGTGCTCGGGTCCCGCCAGGATGTGGCTCCGTATCTTACTTTCCTCGCAGGGTGCTGAGTCCTCAGTGGTGCAGATGCACGCTTTGTGCTCTCCTGTGTATTCTGGTCTCTCTTTAGGAATAGTTGTATTTGCTGTATTTTCATAGATATATATGGTTTTGGGAGGAGATTTCCGCCGCCCTGCTCATGCCACCATCTTCCCGCCTGTCTCACTAGAATTTTTATTATTGTTTCTAAATATCTAAATTTATAATTCTCACACCACAATTTTTTATCCCCATGTGTGTTTACACTGAAATCATGATTAATGAAAATACTCATTTACAATTATAGTTTATCTATGGATTTCTCAGCTTGGTTGATATGTTTTCATTAAACTCATCCACATTGGACATCTGATAAGGTAAACTGGAGAAATTTATATTTTCATGTATTTTTGATATAATTTCTACCTTATGTTTTGTAGTATATGTTTTATTTCTTTGTCCTTTACAGAAAACAATCCTTTCCTCATGTATTTCACCTACGATCAACTAATTATTACACTTATTTTAAAGTAATTCAATCCATTATTATTTAAAATGTTTCGGAAATATACTTACAAGGTGTAGAGAAGTATTGATATCAAAAAATCTTTGTAGATACAGACCTTCACATTGCCTTAGCCCAAAATATCAAGTCTTCTTTGCTTCTTAGTTAGCATGGTCTCTTCAGGTCAAGGCTAAAAATGACGTACTCTATAGTAGATTCTGCTCTGTAGTGAACTGGCCCAGGTGCCAGAGTAGCATCATCCAGTATTTGTAGAATTAAGTTTACAGTTTAAGTAATTATATTCTTTCCTCAGTTGTCTCCTAGTGAACATAAATATAAGTATTAAAAAATGGAATTTTAGCATCTTAATCTTTAAAATATACTCATCTTCATAATGCCAGTGTTTTAAAGGGGGGGGGGCTATCGTAAAAGCCCTTATGCAGAAGATACACAAATATGAGTGAACAAAATGGAAGGTATTTAGTGAATAATTAAAGCCCTTCCTGCTGTTTTGTGAACATATTTTTTACTCTTGACCTTCTTGTTTTCAATCAATTCACCTTTTTTTCTCAAATATGTACATTGTACTTCATGATCACCCCACATTTGAGGAATGACATGTTAACTGATCTTAATTTGTTTTTCCAAATATCTATTTTATTCAAAGTTGTGATAGAAAGAAGCATATAGGAACAAGTCCTAGTTATCATTATTTTTTGATGTTCCAAGAATTTCTTCACTAGCTTTCATGCAAAAGGTCTTAGTAATAATACATTATTGTGCTAGGAAAACATGCCTTGCTTAATTATTGAATCAAATGTCCTTTGGAGAAAGGTGTTTTAGATGTACAGGCCATATATTTTGTACCAAAGTAATAATTCACTGTATTGTTTAAGCAAATAAGCTAATTTAAGTAAGTTCATAATGAGTTTTTAACTTATAGAGAAATGAATCAGTAGGGCAAAGAAAGGTACAAAGTCTTTGAAGAATTTGCCTTGTATAATAATTGAAGGATCACTTGAGACAAATCTCCACTGAACTAGGTTTTGTCAGACGAAAGAATACAATTACATTAAAAATTAATACTTCATTGTAATATGAAACCAATGCTGGCTGAATTTATTATGTGCCATATTAGGTTGCTGTAAACAATGACAAAATGAGTGACTGTACAAATGAAAGCACTGAGTTATTTAAACTTGCAGTAGCACGTTTAATGAGATGCAGTGAGAGTAGAAAATGTTTAATTTGGTAACAGATGACCTGAATCAATCTGTCCTACAGAAAGATAGGCTTTTGGATTAATTTTCAGTTACAACAAAATTACTGAGTAACCACCCCTCTTAATACATAATATGGCCTATTTCATATTATTATGTTTTAGTAAAAGCGCTGACAGCTTTCAGTGGGTATCATTATGATTTGCATGTGAAACACTGCCAACTAAATTAAGTCTTTTTTGTTTTTTTTCCTTTCGTGAATCTGAGAATGCTTTGTGTTTTTGTTTTTTTTTCCTGGTGGGATTATATTAAGAATATAATCTAATAAACACCTTGAAGGAAAACCTTGTTTTGATATTTTTCTGGAATATAATTGTATAAGTATGGTCTACTTTTATAAATTATAGGAACTTAAAGATGATTAAATTAAACAATGACAAACTCTTGTTTAGAAAGCTCTCTGGAGCTGATGATCTACGCACATAGTTTTTAGTTAAGTACCTTTAACTACCTCTTGCCATTGCATTTTTCATCTTTTATCGGTAGTGCACTATCATGCTTCAGATATTTTAGAAACTTCTTGCTCACAGGGTGTCAATTCCCAATATATGGTAATTTAATGTGGCAACTCAGGACAGAGAGTTGAGTCATTGAAGAGCCACCTTGTATCACTTCTGGGACATTCAACCTTACAGTTATTCTGTGCTATGGAAAAACACTACACTTTCTCGCAATTTAAAAAAACTTTTCATCTAGGTAGCATGGTCCTCTGTGAACTATCTGTGGTGACAATGAGAAACTGAAAGTATTGTTAAAAAATGAAACCACTTATTTGTAAATGTGGAGTACAGTTAACTGTCTTATTGTCTTAATTATCCTTCAATGGCATGCTTCTTTGATATATCTTATTCATTTGAAGCAGCTTTCCAAACTGAATTAGAAGAAAATAACATGTATCATCTTACACAGTGAACCAAAATGTGTCCCCAGAGTCACACTTGTAACCATTTTACTGTTAGGAATGTTACTGTATTTCTTTTCCACACCTGAATTCGGCAGTTATAAAACTGGTATTTTTAGAAAACATTGAATATTAGATTCAAACAATTTTCAAGTTCAGAAAATATTATAGTTCATATATGCATCAGTTGCAGATGTGGAACCTTAAATTTGGTTTGAATGCAAAAAAAGTCTTACATTTACATATGCTATCTTGTAACTCTAACTTTGGTAGATAAATGTTTTTCTATTAAAAAACTTAGCATAATACTTTAAAACAAGGAAAAAGAGCAGAAATTTTATTTTTTTATGAGCTTGGCAGAATATTATCTTAACTCAAGTTACTAATTCTTTTGCTTTAAATAAAAACAATCTCACTTTTCCAGAGAAACAACTTGCAATATATTGCATAAATCTCTGTTTTAGTTTTATTTTAAAGAGACAATTTTTCATGGTTTATTCTTTTAAATTCTTTTAGAATGTTATAGCTATTGAATATCTCTGAAAAAAAATCAAAGCATTTGTTTCCAGAAACATCCCTTTGTAATTATGGCTTTGAATAACAGAATGCAGATAAAGCTCATATGTGGGAGTTATTTTCTGATTAGAAACAGCATACAGATAGGTAACCTTTCCATGAAAAGAATTTGGGTTTAGTGAATGCTTTTGATTTGTCCAGTAATTATTACAGGACACTCTATGGACTTTGAATATTCTAGAAATGCTCATGTTAACCAGAGCATGAGATTTGGAATTCATAGATGTCAGTTCAAGTCCTGGCTCATCTATCCCTGGTTCATTTATTTTTTAGATTCTGAACATACCACTCACCTTCCCTGAGACTCATTTTTCTCACATGTAAATTTGTGTTCCTAATCCATAACTCATAGAGTTTTATTAGGGTAAAATGCCATTTATGGAAACATTTTTGTTAATCACATACTATATTCATATATATTATCATATATTATTATAAGTTTCTCTGTAAAGAAGTCCTATAATGAATCATTTTAAGTGGAGAATTTCCTTGTGAAATGACAGATCACCACCATTCCTATTTCTCCCACCATTCTTTTATTCCACTAGTTTCATACTCTGAAATTTTCAAACACTATGCTTAAAATGTGTGTGTCAATATTGTACTTTTGACATGTTTAGATTTATAGAATTCTAGGCTCGTGAAAAAGATGGTGTTCCATTTGTGTTTGAGACTTGTTTTCTTTAATTATGATATGTGCAATACTTTTTGGAAAAGAAATTAGTCTCACTGTTGGCATACATTTTGATCACTGTGGGAAGAAATGTTTTAAAAATGTACAGGTAATGTGCATTTAAGTTTCTTACATGTCTTTTCATGATTTGAAAGCTGATTTCATTTTAGCACTAAGTAATATTCCATTGCCTAGATGCACCATCTATTTATTTATCCATTCACTTACTGAAGGACAGCTGGTCACTTCTAAGTTTTGGCGATTATAAATAAAGGTGGTATAAACATCCATGTGCAGGTTCATGTGTGGACATAAATTTTGACTCTTTTGGGTAAATACTGAGGAGCTTTATTGAATTTGCAATCAACCAATCATAGGTAAAACAAACTGATTCCTAATGAAGCAAAATATTATTCCCCAGTAAGGAATCCCATTGTTCTCATTAAGAGGCCTACATTACAAAGGAAGTTTTTCCAGTTGTTGTTAAACTTCGGTTTTTGTCAATTAAAATCTGTGGAAATGGACGAAACATGCATTGTGGTGGTGGTTATAATAGTAGGGGTTTCTGGAGTAGAGGTGGAATTGATAATAGAACTGGCAGTTTAATCAGTTCAGAACTCCTGATGTATGTTTGGAATATAGATTAGAAATGTTACATGGGTATATCTGGGTATGGAATCATGGGTAAACTCTATATCATATTAATTGAATTATATTTGAGAGTTGCATATATCTTTGCTACGTAAAATTTACCATTAATAAAGAGCTGAATTTTTTCCAATAACAAAATATGCAAACTAGATAAGTGTTTCTATGTAGCTTGATTTTTTTTCTTTTTGCTTATAAAATGTTAAAACACTGAGCTCATCAATTATCCAGTAAACTAGTATTAAGTATGCTGACAGTTCACCCTAAGGATTAAAATAGCACTTTGAATACAATATTAGGTAATGAAATGCCCTATTTCTGAGGAGTTTTTCATCCATGAAATAGCATTCTTATGTTCATTTCTGTTTACCAGATCAGAGATTGAAAAGTGAAAACAAGACTTTTTGTATTTGTTATGGTCCATATTTGTAAGCTTTCCCATTTGTAGATGTACATATATTCAAAGACTTAGGATCAGTCCAGCATGCCTAGGAATATCCACTTTGAGATGAGTAAAACAAAAACAAAAAAAGGCAGATTTCTGCACAAATGAGAACTTTTGAACTTGTTTTTCTCTATCATTCGTAGCCATCAAAGCAAAGTTTTAAAAGCCTTTATTACTCAAAAATCTCTTACAATGAGGGTTTTGGGGGAAAAAATGCTTAGCTCCCAACAGAGGTAACCTGCACATATTCGCTGTCTTACTGATGGTTCCAAGTGGCCTTGTAATCTGTGCATTTAGATGATTTCCACAAATGTTTTGTTTGGTACTTTAGTGTTTTGAGAAACACTGATATAGTGGCTGTTATTTAAAAATCAATGTATTTCACCTAAGAATCTTGATTTTTTTTTTTAATGTTGTATCAAGTCACATTGCACCCACCCCTCTGCCTGGCAATGGATTTCTGGGGCTGACTTATTATTGTCCTCTTTAGTTCACTAAGGGTCCCTCTGGGCCTGTTCAGTTAATTACTTTACTTGCCTGGCTTTGTAAGCATTTGACTTTGTGAACCTTGACCTAAATTACTTCTCTGTCTTTAAAATTGTATATAGTGGGTTTTGAGAGCCACAATACACATTGATACATAATTTGTGATTCTTTGGTAACAAATTTTGACCACAGTTAGTTTGTATGATCTTTCTGAAGCACAAACTTTAGATTCTGCTGATTAAAGCTCTTCCAGGAATTCTCTTTTCCCATATTTGATGTTTTTCATGACCTTGGCCTTGCCTTTCTCTCAAGGCCTTCTTTACTTTCTGGCAGTCCCCACAGCCAGGCAGAACCACATCAAGCTTGCTCTTAGTCTAAGCCTTGCACATTCTGTGGCCTAGAGTGCTGTCCCACCCTTGTTCATCCGGGTTACACCCGTGTTCTCCTCCTCCTTGGACAGCCCCCGCTCATGCTCACTTTTTTGGGTGGCCTGTCAGGCTAGCTGTGAGCAGGCACCTCTTCTGCTGAACTCTATACCTACTCACGGCACCTGTGAGTATTCATATTCATTTAGTAAACATTTAAGTTGTGGTTGTTCTGGTGTTATTTGTGTACCATAATTCTCTCATAGCATTGAACTTTAGGTAGTTTATGTTTTGGGAAATGTTTAATTTTTGTGGAGGAATGAGATTCCACCCCTCCTGCCCCACTGCCATCCCCAATATTCTAGGTGAGACCTTTATCACACATTTTACACTGGATTACAGTGAGCCTTTTATCTTTCATACCCTTTTTCTCACCATATTTTCTACTTATGATTAAATTGGAAACATTTGAACATTTGCAGAAATCAGAGGAAGCATAGACAATATTAGTAAAATCAGTGAAAGTTTTGTACCTTACCACTTTTGCTTTTATAGAAAGCATTTTATATAGACACAAACTAAATCTTTGTTCTTATAAATAATGACATTGTCAATCTAGAACCTAGTAATTTTTTAAATGTAGTTTCTAGCAAGACTCATGTTTTAGTATAACATCCAATGGAAGACACCATTTTTCAATGTTTGGGACTTAAAAGTTCATACATTTGAAACAGTATCAAAAGATATCTCTGGATAATTATCTGCATATTGTGCCAATGTTACTAATATTAAATAAACTTTTCACAGGTTGTCAAAAATAGAATATTTGTTTAAATGCTCAAAAATCCAAATTTAATGTTGCTTCATGCCTAATACAATGTTGGAGCCCCATGTTATTCATCAGAGGCTGATACTCTTTTCCTGTCCTGACTTCCATCCGAAATTATTCCTTCTCCCTTTTCCCTTTCTAATGGCAATGTCCACTAACTTTTCCTTTCTCCAATCATGTGACAGTTATTTAAAATATAGTTATGATAATATTGGGGTGCTTATTCATCTCCCATAATAATCTGTATCTTTGGAATCTGTGTGCCAGGTCTGAGTTTAAACTGCCCAATTCAGAAATTTTTCCTCTGGTGTATTTCTAATAGCCCCATACACAAACATTCATAAACATTCACATGCACACACACACACACACACACACACACACTCTTTGATTTTGTTTCCTTTGTTGGGTGATGATACCGACTTTTGATATGTACCACCAGCTGAATAAACTGTTGCTTCATTTGAACTCATTCCTAAGAAAGAATCCCCTATATAGGTTTGGAATAGAGAAGAACATCGTTCTTCATTCTCTTGAATGACCTACTTTGAGAATTGATGGCTGGTAAAATTCTGAGAAATGCTTTCCTCCTACTTGGTTAAAACAAATCCTGTTACTCTTTCCTGTTCATGTCAGTTTTCACAGATGTAAGGATGCTTTATGAGGAGCCAGAGTACTAGGTAGGCCTTTAGGTAAGTTCTTATATTAGGGAATAAAACTCTTGAAAAAAGAGTGCCAGAGTGACATTACCTTTTTAGATGTACGATGGAAGTTCAATAGAAATAGCACAGTCCCTCCAAATGGATAATTTTATATCCGTAGGAGCATTTTATAAATATTTAGTAAGCAGCAGCAAGATGCATGCAGTTGACTCTTACTTCTCTAAAGCTGAAAGAAAACTTCTCTAAAGGGCTTAACTTTCCTGCCATATAAGATTGCAGTTCAGTATATGAAGGAATATAATATCTATTATTGTTATGGAAATTACTAATCTATGCAAGAATATCAACTGTAGCAACTTGGGAATTTACTAGTGTAGTGTACATTCCTGTAAGCATGCTTCAGTTACATTGCAACTTTTAATTCCCTAAGAGTTAGGTGATCGTGAATACATTAACCATAGTTAACTATTTCATAATTCAGCATATTAATAAATATTTCCAATTCAGAATAATAAATATTTCTGGAATGACTGAACAATGAACAAGGCAACAGCATGCCTTGTTTAAAAAAATTGCTGTTGTTTCTTCTGAAGACAACTGCTATTGACTTGAGGTAAAAAGAGTAAGGCAGTTCTTATAGTAACAATATTTTTCACTTTCAGATGTTTGAGTCCCAAGAAAAAGTGCACAAAAAGAGATTTGTTATATGGAAGAAAAAAATATCTTAAGGTTTCCTTTTTCTTCCCTAGTAGAGTACAGTTTAGTAAATATAACAAATTAAATATAGTTACAGAAGAACAGATAATAGGTTGCTTCTAAATAATTGAGTGATTATGAAAGACAGTAGTATGTCAGAGTCTAAACAATTATAGGAACATAAATATGAGGAATATTTATAAATTTATTCCTCTTTCCTTTTTGGAAAAATCCTAGTATGTTCCTGTTTTTAGCCTTCAAGTTTGCTCTCCTCCAATGAGCAGTCATGATGTAGTTGTGCTGTAGGCTTTGGTTGACTTGCAAGAACATTTAAAGTGGTCTTTTAACATCTGGCAATTTGGTTGAAAAGTCTTCAGAATGAAAAAGGATGGTAAAAAAAAAAAAAAGGAAGCCCCTAACAAGTTCATTTGTGTGCTATGAATGGCTCACTAGGAAAATACAGCTCATATGAGAAGTACATGGGGGGTTCAGGATAGCGAATTGTTCTTTGTAGCCTGTTAGATTTTTCACCACTCCAGGAACTGCTTTTCCCACTATGCCTCTAACTGGGCCCCTGGATTGTGAAGTATTGTTGTGACACAGTTCCCTTTTGTTTTCTTTTATGCTCTGGAGTTGGAGCTATGAAAGGCAGATTCATTTATTGTTTAGTTGAATCAGAATGACTGCAATTCCACAAACAAAATGGACTTCAGTTAGGAGTGATTTGTAGTAAATAATCTTGGAAGAGACTGGACTCTTCTAGCTGATATACTTCAGGTGTATGTTAAAATCAGTGTCTCAAAAGGACCGATTTATTGCTGAACTGAATGATGACCGAGCATCATACACCTGTCCTCGTCCTGCTCTACTGTTGCCATTTCTATTTCCCTGAAGTGTATTCAGCAAAAGTTTATGGTGAGAGAAACAGATATTCTATTTTAAGAATTATTCTTTCCATTTTAGCCTCCATTAAAAAAAAATCAGTTCTGTGATGCACAACTCTCTCAGTGAATAATTCTTCATGATCTGGAAAGAAAACCTATTTCATAGATTGGTTAAGGGCATTTTCCATGGTCGGGTCAGATATATCATATTTTTCACATATGATGTCAGGGCATCTAAAAATTTAACATGTTTTGCTAGAGGCTTCAAATACTTTACCAATACCTACAAATGCCTCTTTTTCACTGTAAAAATGTTTTTTCTCATCATTAAAGTATAACTTACTTCATTTTGTTTCAAGTTCTTTGGTTCCATAAATCATCTGGAGACATGGAAAATCTGGTAGTTTTCTCCTTGGTGGAAAATACATATATATAAAGTATGTACTTCATATTTGTGTATAAAGATGAAAGTTAAAGCATAGCATACATTTGGATAGACCTTTGATATTTAACCATGTAAATGTCATGACACATAGCGCTTTGCTTCCTTGATTCCTAAATGCTGATGGGCAGTTATAGTCTATCAGTAAGAATCATTTCCTGTAAGTAGGCTATGTTGGCATTAATTTTTTAGAACTTTTTTATCTCTTTTGCTGGGCACTTTACACCTGTACTTAACTCGAGGTAAATATTATCTCCCTTTTTACAGAAGAGAAATCTAACACTTAGACCTGTTAAATGACTTTTCATTACACAAGTAAGTTGTCTAGCCAGAATTTGCATGTGTGTCTGTCTCGCTCCAAAGCTTATGTACTTCATCTTTGCCTACTATTCACTGTATTGTGTAGGGATAATATTTTTACAAAGTAATCATATTTTCAGTTCAGTACATGTTAGAAAACAGTGCTGAATGTATATTTAAAGTGACTGTCTTTTTTGAAAAGATCTATGTGGAACTTTAAATTCTTGTTTATTTTCCTCAACTGAGGCTCACCCATAGTAACTTGGTGAGTATTACAGATGTTTTGGAAGGATACACATTTGTTGGTAATATTAAAAAGCATTTTAAATTAATAGCTTTTTCAAAAATAAGATGTAAATGTAAGTTAAGCATTTACTTAAGTTAGACATAAAACAGGAGTGTGGCTTTAAGGTGTTTCAAGGAAGAGTGTGTTCATCACACAGTCATCCTTACCTGTGCTGCATGTACTTGGTTATTATTGTAGCGCATGTATTTTAAGTGCTCTCTGGATTGCCTTCTAAAAGCATTAAGTGTTTACAGAACCTCAGTCTTTCTAAGACATATGGCCTGAGTAGGTCTGCTGTCTAATGTGATATTGATAAACATTTTACTGTGGCAGAGACTTAAGAGTGGGGATGGGAATGAGAATGTTTAATTTTTCTGACATCAAACTAGTATGCTTCAGAGAGAAATTTAGCAAGATAATTTGACTGACTACCAATATAAACTGGGTCAATAATGTAGACCTATGAGTACTAGCCTTTATAATAGACTTGACAGCAACACAAATCTGTTTAAAGAAAATGGAACTGTCCCCGAAATGACATAATGCGATTGTCATAGATACAACACATGGTACAGTTTTTCCCTTTAATTACCATATGAAAACAAAATCATTTTTGCAGCTGGTCCTTCTTCATTTTCATTTGCCTTGACTAAATCTCACACCTTGGGGTTTAAGACATGACAGACAACAGGTGTGAAACTGTATCTAATAATTGACTGCAGTTTCTGTCTTTCCTTTAAAAATCGGCTGTTGTAAACATCTGTAATACTAATAAAGACAACCTTTTTTTCTTATGTGTAAAATGCTTTCCAAACCAAAGTTAGATTATATGCCTGAATCTAATCACAAACTTAAATAGGTCAAGTTATTAAATTACTCTTGCTAGAAGAATAGATTTTTAAAGGAATGATGAGTTTCAGTCAGTTAAGTGTAGTTGGCAAGCAGCCATTCATTATGACCTAGTGTGACATTGATTTTTGACTAGAAGAGATGGAAACATAGCAGTAACTGTGTATCCTTATGGAAGCATTCTATAGCATTGATGTACTTGTTTCCTTAAAAGCCACTACCAAAACTTTATTCACATTGAATTTTGATTGTTCTAATGAGGAAATCTATTCATTGGTAACGTCAAAGCGTTCATTATTGTGAAAATAAGATGCTAATCCCAAACTATTACCTTAGAAACTATTTCTATCACTCTTTTTTAAGGACACAAGGTGTTTTATTGTAGGACACAATAAGGACACAAGAGTTTTTTTTAAGCAAAAATTACAGAATACCACTTAATTACATTTAGTAGGAACACTTACTCATTGTAAAGATTAAATAGGCTATTGAAACAAAATCAGTTTCTTTGGCTCATTTTTTCCTCCTACACTTTCTCCAGTGATTGCTGTTCTCATTACTTGCCAGATTGATGGGACTTGGCAGTAAAAAATAAGCAGTTGAAAATGTGGGAGATTAAGTTTTCTGGACTTCACAGATGATCATCAGAGATAAAGAGATTACAAAGAGTTGGTTTTATCATGTTGATAAACTGCATCATGAGTTTGTCAGTTTTCAGTCATAATCAACTAGACCTAATTTAGAACCCTCACCTTAAGAGAGTTATTTTTGTTTTCTAGGTTTTGATAAATGTAGCGGATTCAATCGAAAGGGTGTTAATAAATTCTTCCACAATTTGTCTTTGTCTTGTCATTAAGTGGGAGAACATTAGAACACTAGATTTGAATTGCATTTAAAAGTCTATGAAAATTAAGAGTGGAAACTGATAGTGTAATTTAGCATAAATTAGGCCTTGTTGGACTTAGTGCCTAGGAGACTGAATGCTGGCTTTGAGGTCTGATCATACTGAAAGCGATATATATTAAAGTCCATTTGTGTAAGGAAAATAAATGAGGGGGGGTGATTTTAGGGAAGGTAGGTAATATTTACTCACATCTCAATGGCAAATCAGCTATAAAATATGTTGAATTTAACACGGATTTGAACCAGTCATTCAAGTTCCAACAGGCAGAGACCTGGAATGAGCCTATATTTGCATATGAGGAAAATGTTCTGAGGTGGAGGCATTGGTAGCACTGCTGTTACTTTGGGCATAGTGACAACAGGCCTGATTTACCTTCCTCAGGTAAGTGGAGGGCATCTTGATCTCTACACCTCCGCCACTCCAGTAATGAAAGTTACAATTATTGCGATTATGGCAAGTACATTACATGCATTCCCATTTAATTTTCAGAATGAGTCTGAAAGGTAATTGTTATTGTGCATATTTTTACAGATGTGAATATATAAGGTTCAGAGAATTTAAGAAACTTAAGGTCATTCAGCTAATAAGTGGCAAAACTTGGACTCAAGCTAGGTCTATCTGATTGCAAAACCTTGACTTTTTCACACACAATATACTATTATAAATTACCAAAATGAATATTAGAACAATTTTTCTATATAACATGTCTACATTGGGTCAGCTTATGCCATGAGAGCTGTTTTAGCACATGGCTATTTTACTTTTGAAGAGGTCTTTATCACTCTAAAACCCTTCTTTTAGATCACTGGTTATCCCGGGGAGGGGTGGGGAGCAGCGGTGCTTAAAAAAGAGGCAATTGCTGGAATTCTTTTCCTAGATTGATCCTGGAATTACCCCTCTCCTGTTTTTTTCTGTCACTATAGGCTTCTGTTTGATGCTTTTCCACTTCTCCTATCTTCCTGACTTTTATAATATGAACAGTTGTTGAGTGTTTGCTATATGAAAGGCTCTGATATATAGTAATAAGTCAATAAATTGCAGAAGGAAGAAGAGAAAGGAAAAAAGAAGAAAGAAATGTATTGGTTTGGGAAACTAAACATTTCTGAGACAGATCTAGCTGACTTAAGACCTGTCTTTCCCGTCCATCTCTGGTGTCTGTTGCTTTCACACTGAGCTGAGTTCTCCTCAGGTGATGGCTCCTGAGTTTGTATCAAACTGAGTGGATTTTCCTTTGTACACCTACACCTGCCTTGAGTCATTATGGTGAAAAGTGTATGCATATCTTGGAGATTGGTTATTTTTTTTACTGGTATTTGTGAATTCTTTCAATTCGAGATTCTTTATTCCTCACATTCTAAACTGTTTCTAGGATCATAGATACAAATATACTGACAACAATTCTATATCCTAATTTTTCTCTCAGGTTGTTAAGAAGAATAATTATGTTGGAGTGACACATGTAGCTTCATGTTACTTGTCCACACTTACAGTTGTGAAGAAAGCAGTTGTAAAAATACTAGACACTTATTAATTCATTACACACTTACTGAACATTTATTGTGATACTGGATCTTTGATTTTGTGAAAGTGATTTTGTTTGGTAGGTGTTTTTATTTTTGAGAAGGTTTTTTTCTTCGTTTTCCATTTTGAATTGTCTTAAGATTCATCGACTTCCTAGATATTACTCTGAAGCTGGGCAGTGCCCTTACGACACAACTGTCAAATATAATAATTTTTTTTGATATGACATTCCTTAAGAAGTTCTCAGAGGAGTGTTTCATTTATTTTCAAAGTGTCTACACTTATAGAACCATTTTATGATCATTATAATACATATTTATTCATGGATTCTCTGGCTTTATTTTATTCATTTATTGAGTCATCCATTCACTCACTCACAGTTGATAAATGTTTACTAAGCCCCTAACAAGTGTGTTGCTCCTCGTAGATAAAATAGACATTACTATTTTCCCTCATGGGGTTTATATGAGTTGGGGAAGGCAGATTAAACAAATAAACATACTAAGTTGACAACTGGTGTGAGGAAAAGAGTGGGCATTCTGAGGGAGGCAGAAATCAGCTTTAGAATGAGTAAGCAGAGGGGCCTCAATGGGAAGTATCCTTCAGCAGAAATTTGATGGATCCTTAAGGGTTATGTAATTTGGTAAATATTTAGGAGTAAGCCTGTGTAAGTGTTCTGAGGATAAAAAGACCTGGGCTTTCTGGAAGTGGCAGAAAAGGCTGAAGCTGTGCCTAATGGGGGTGTGTATTTCTGGGGAGAAGGGTGTTCCCAGCCTAGGGTGAGTCTCCTATGGGTCTGTTGAAACAGTAATAAGTCAAGGGAAAGGGCAGGTTGGGAGAAACCATTTTTATTGCTCAGAGCTTGTTCGAATTTGCTAGCCTGCTCCCGACTATCTGTCCCCTCTGGCCAGGGCTTACACTATCCTTCCCTACCTGCCCCTTCTGGAAGGCACTTCATGGGTCGGTTCTTGGTGACTGGCAAATGCTAGACCAATTATGTACCAGGAATGCAGGGAAGGAAAGAACGGCTGTTTTCTCTCCACCCCTTGCCCCAGATTGACCTGAGGCTCTGAAACATCCATTGATATGTAAATGACTAAGGCCAGGCAGGAGATTTTTGAATATTCTGAGTAAAAACTTCCATTTACTCCACAGGGTTGCTGTTTGATGATTTCCATTTCTAAGTACAAAATGAAGTTCGCTAAGCATTCACACATTTGATTATAGTAGTAGCAAATATGTAATAGTATAAATATCAGAATAATTTACTTTAACCATTTGAAAAATGGAGACAGATCAGTATTATGTTTGCCAGTTTTAAAATATTGTAAATGTAGACAGGTCAGGTAATGTGAATGCTGATAGGATGTCTGAACAATTCTTGGTTTCAGTGTTATAAATAATTTTTCCTTTGTGTGTGTTTATACACACAGGGACCCAATTTACTTGGCTGTTGTTCCTTAAGGAAATCTTACCCATACTGTTTAATAAAGTGTTTTGAGAAATACAGTAAAAAATTAATAGTTTCTATGAAAATTTGCATTTGTATGCCATGTACTCTTTAGAAACAGCAGGGCAGAGTCAATTTCCACCTTTCATTTATTGAGTTATTGCCTTCCAAAATGAAAGATTATGGTCTTTTTCACGATTACTGTATTAATCTACTAAAGTGAAGGAAAGGACACATTTACCTATGGGTTTTTGTATGTGCATAAGTCTGATTCTTTCAGGGAGCAGTGGGGAGTGTAATTCTTGTATTAATAATGTGACAAAAATATTTTAGCCTCAATGAGCTGCTGAAAGCAAGCATATTTTTCATTTGTGACTTCTATGAGTCTTTTTGTATTTTGTTGTCTAAATCTAATACCTATTTTATTATTATATTTATTATTACAGCAGATATCAGTTGTATTCATGTAGTTAAAATAGTTAAACTAATTCCTCTGTAATTCTGCCTTGTGGTCCTAAATGTTGTCTCAAGAATGTCTTTGTCCCTCAAGACAACTTGAAATTCTTTGTTGCTAGGGTGCTTTATTCTTTTAGCTAGTTTTCTCGACTTGTTTCATAAGTACTGCTGACTTTAATGAAAGAAGTCAAATTTTACTGGCAGTATAAAAGATCAGTTGCATTGACTCCCCTGGCCTCAGCTAACTTTTGCCACAGCGTTGCAGGGAGCGGAAAATTGGCATCGTGCAAACATGCTTTTCAGCCACAGATCTGTGCCCTTTTTTCTCACCAGAAAACCCTGCAGATGACTGTAGTTTCACGTGTGTCCCCAGCCTCGCTGGGCATCTTCATTGTCTTACACATCAAGATTCTTAGTGCCCCATTTTTCTCTTTCCCTCTGACATAATTTAAATGTATTCTTTTTCATTCCTTCCAAATGCATTACTGGTTGACTTGATGTATTACTAGTTGGCTAATCTAAAAAGCTTTTTAAAAAAGGATGTTATTATAGATTATGTAACACTAATGTTTGTACCTTAATTCCTTCATGTTTTATACCAAAGGAATAAGGAATCCAATAAAATGTATTTATAAGTTAAACTTGAGATCTAAAATATATAAATATTTCATAACTTTTTCTTAATTTATATTTCTTAAGTACCATACCATTTTAGGTTAAAGATATTTTCTTTTAAAAATGGTATTTTTGCTATTTTCCCATACTATCTTATCTATCACTCTGCTACATCTGAGCTCCAGACTTATATCTCTAATTATCTGTCTGACATCTGCACTTGAATAACTCAAAAGGCCCCTTAAACTCAACACTCAGGAATGAACCAGGTTCTCTTCCAGTGTTTTCTCAGTGAATAACATCACAACACATCCAGTTGTATAAGCAACATGCATCTCATCTATCCTTCAAGCTTCTTGTTACTTCATTCCTCGTATTTCTTCTACCACAATGTCCTATTGATCTTATTTTTGTCTACCACTGTACATCTCCAGTGATAGCATCTGTGCACAGGACTACTACAGTTGTTGATTAACCAGTCTCTCCTCATCTACTCAATGCCACATAACCTTTTGCCCCACTGCAGCCAAAGTGACCTTTTGAAAATTCAAATTTACCATCATGTGATTAGTCTTCATTATCTTTATTGATCTTAAGATGAAGAACAAAATTATTAATAATTTGGTCTAAGAGTCCCTACAAAGTCTGTATCCTGCCTACTTTTCCAGCCTCACTCCCTCTTCCCATTTTCTTACAACATTTGAAATAAAATAGTACATGCAAAAACCTGTTAAGTTGTAAAGAACAATAAAAAGAACTACTGTGAATCTGCCACCACCCAATTTAAGAATCACTGCATCTCCCCGTGTGCCTCTTCTTTGTCTTATTCCCCTGTCTCCTTTCTGAGATGTCATCACAATCCTGAAAGTTGTTTGCTTAAAAAAAAAATAGCATAATGAGAGAGAGACACACACAGACAGGGACAGAGACAGAGAGAGACTGATTTCTCTTACTTACACAGAGATTTATCTTACCAACAATGCAACTAAAACTGTTAATACTGGATCTACTTGAATGATATTCAAGGTCTCCCCAGGTGTCTTACTCTGCTTGTAACCTGAGATGCAAGATTTTTCAGATTCATCAGCTTACTTCACTATCTGCAATCCAGCTTTACTATTTCTTTTTTGCTCTTTGATGACCTCTTGTTTTTTCCCTTTTCCCAACGCCTCTCTATCACAGTGATTCTGCATATTTTGTGGCTGTTGTAAGATCTCCCTCCCTCCCTGTTAACTTCTACCTATTCTTTAGCTCTCAAGTCAAGCATTTCTTTTTCAAAGAGAGCTTTCTTTATCCTCCTTCCTCAGTAACCACAACCCTAAGACAGTTATCTCTGTTATAAATGTTCCTAGATCTGTATATAGGAATTGTATCTTTAGATTGAATCTTATTTTGTAATTGCACACTTGGTAGTGTTATGTGTTTGATTACCTTCTTTCTCTTTCATACCCAGTCACGAAACTTAGGGAGAGGTATCACAATATCTTTAGGGCTTGGCACAGACCCTGGCACCAGAGTGGTAGAAAATAAATATTTGGTGGAAAAAAAAGGAATGAGTGAATGGATGGGTAAATGTAATACTACCTCAGCCTAATGCTTCCTGTAAAACAAGGCTAGCACTGTCCCACGTTTTTTTTTTCAGGATAAACTATGAAGTTTAGTTATTTAAGGTTTCTTAAAGTTATATAACTTTTATGAGTATATCAATACTATCAAAACCATCTTAAAAAAATAAAGGTAAAAAGTTATTTCATCTTGATCTTCTCTCTGCATTTCTTCCCTTTTCATCTTTTTTCCTCTCTCCCTGTATGATCTAGAGTATGGAGGATGCTGCTCATCTTTGAGTTGATACCAGACCTCAGTAGGTGTTTGTGAAGTAATGAATTACTTACAAGACTAGAAGCTTCCCTTCATATTTATTAAATTGGCTGTAAAAGTGATCCAGCCATAAAGAATACTGAGCGCTAGCTACCCTGTTTTCATGATTAAAACAAATGCCCTGTACACACATTTCTTTTCCATGCCATCATAACAGAAAGGGCCTTGTCAACCATCACCTCACCATTGTTTGTTTTCTATTTGGTAAAATCAAAGACATCTTCATGGCTATGGTTAGGAACTCATTAAAACTTGGAAATCCAGGTTGTTCCATAAACTCAAAATAAACCATATGCTAGCCCATCTCCCATTGTCCAGGGTCCTTTTTGGAATTACAGCTAAGGACCAAGAAAATGTAGCAGGGACTTTTACTAAGGTTTACATAGTCTTCAGTTCTTTACACTCAGGCTTTTTCTGAGTTATTTCTTCATTGTAACATTTCCCATGTATTTTGATACAGTGAATGAAAAAATGCTTCTGATTGAACCTTATTAAACATTTGCCTTTGAAATGGAAAAGCCACTATCTACTAATGGTGTGGAGTATTTTAATATATACAATAATTCATTTTCTCTTTTTGTTAATAACCCTGGAAATTCTTTACTAAATCCAATTTTACCCACTGTTGAGGTCACTGCTAAAGATAAGTTAAGCACTTAACTGACACATATCAATCTAGAAAGAGAAGAAGGTGGCAGGGGTAGGGAACAGGGTGAGGTGGTAGGAAAACATTTGGAACAGCTATAACACATTTAGCAGTATCCTTCCTATCAGAAGCCAGGGATGATTTTGACCCTCAGAAAAAGCTGTTTCCTTAATCACCTAATTGGAATTTTTATACCCAGAGCTGATAAAATCATAAGTGGTGTGTGTATGTATATGACATATATATATATATATCACTATCCTAACCCATAGTTTTGATACTTTTAATAATCTAGATAATTCCTTTCAAAAAGAAATTAAGGATTATTTAAATTAATAGTTTTAAAAAATAATTATAAAATGTAATTATAAGAATTAATGTTTCTGTTGGACAATATCTGTTAGTATGAAGAGAAGTTACCTTGTAATAAAGGTGACTGAGTAGAAGAACTGAAGGATCGTAAATTAGTAGTGTGTTGGTAAGTTGTTAGTATTTCAGATATATGACAAATTAGGGCTTGGCATGACATTAATAATGGGTGGTTAAAAGAAAAGCTAGCATTGCTAGTGCTAGTTTATTTACCTTTGTTGTATTATAACACTTTTATGTCTTGGTCATTTTTGAAAGATGTAAATTATTTTATTTTTACATATATCTATTAGCATTTTCACAATATAATAAAATGTCTTTTACCTGAAATGACTAAAGCCCTTTGTTAAATATCTTTTTTAAAAATTTATAACTGTATGAGTAAAGGCTCTATTTAATCATAATCTTCCTTCTGCAAATAACTATTGAATATTTACACATTTTGGACAGAGTTTCAGGGGCAGAAATGCTGCCCTTGCCCAAGTTAGGAAATCTGATAGAACATTCACCAACCTCACCCGATGTATGGTCAGTTTATGGGGACAGATACAGCTAGGAACTTCGACTTGCTCCTCAGCCCTCTTCCACCTCCTGGCCACCCAGTCCTGAGGGTCTCATGGATGGAGCCCAGTGCTTCTTTGCTTTGAGATATATTTCCAAATTTGAGGCCTTTGTGCTTTTTTTTCCCCATAAAAGAAGGGTTTTTCTTTTAAAATCTGATTTCTTTAAATGATAACTTACTGTTCTCTTGATACATATTGATTGAAAAAGACTAGGCCGTACAGGTACTCTGATGCTAGACAGATGTTGCATTCTGGCACATGTCCCAAGTGCTCCTGTCCCCATTTTGACAGCTTTGGTCAGGTCTGTGGCTTTATTTACATGCTGGTATCATACAGCTGGTACTTTTTCTTAAATTTATGGGAAGAGAGTTATTTTGTATTCCAGGAACTTTTTTTCTATATAAAATGCAAAGATAGAAGTATTTCAACAGCAGATAATCTTACAGAGAGGATTCTTGGTTAGCCCATCTGTAGCCCATGCTGATATGATTTCTGAAAGAATTCTGTGACCTGGGGCTAGGTTCCAGTGGAAGCAGCTCAGTAATCTGTACATGCTGTAGAGCAAACAGATTAATAGTAGAAAGACATTTTCAGATATCGTTCCAATGTATTGATTCACTTGCAATATTATAAATATTAATCTGGATTAAATTTAAAAGGGGTACCATGTGATATATTTTTCTTGTAGATGCTAGAATACTGTTAATAAGAATGCTTTGTTGATAACTTTTTAAATGTAAGAAAATATCTAATAACATACATTCGGGGCATCATATGTGTATTGCATGCTTGCAGTATTTGAAGTGGTTTATTCCTAACTTATACAAAATTAGGAGGGGAGATGTATTGAATGTTCCTACTCAACATTTGTCATTATAGGCACAGACTTTGTGTAGACACATGTGCCTTGGGATCCCTTATTACCATTGTCCTTTGAGACTGGCAAAGGATGTTTTAGGTAGATACAGTTTTGTACAGAACAGGTCCTATGACTAATGTTTCCGC
>JAVSCE010012145.1:0-163903 GCA_032199065.1 Smutsia gigantea
CTTATTTCTAGTTAGCTTTCATCTCAAAGTGTTCTTTGTCTCTTCCTTTGCTTTCTTGAGCTTTAATTGTCCTCTCCTATTGTCTTATCATCTATTGTTTAATCTCTTACAGCATTTCCTTGGGCTTTTTTCAAAGTTTGTGTTTCAGTCTCTCTGGATGCTTCATTTTTTGTGTGAGTTTCCCCTCCCCCCCCCTTTTTTCTTTCCATTTCCTCTGTTGAGTGTGTTAATGTTTTGCTTTTTTTCAGTTTGCTGTTTCTGTTTTATGTTGTGTATCATTCTGAATATTTTTGATTTTAATTAAATAATTTGAAAATGGTGCATTTTACCTTTTTAAACTGTAAGTGTCGTGGGCACTCGGTACAGTCACTGTGTGTGCAGCCAGCAACACCGTCCAGGCAGAGCAATTCCTTCCCCAGGGCAAACCCTGTCCCAGGGCCCTCTTGCCCCAGTGTCCTCACCCCTGCCCCCCAGCAGCCCCCAGTCTGCTTTCTGTCTCTGCTCCTTTCTCTAGTCTGGATGCTTCCTATTGACAGAATCACACAGCCGGTGCCTTTTGGGTCTACCCCATGCTTTATGAAGGGTCTGGCTAAGTTCTGTTTATATATATATATATATTTTTATAATTTATTTTGGATCATTAATCTACAATTACATGTGCAATATTATGATTATTAAACTACCCCCTTCATCAGGTCCCCCCCACCAACCCCATCACAGTCACTGTCCATCAGCGTAGTGAGATGCTATAGAATCACTACTTGTCTTCTCTGAGTTGTACAGCCCTCCCCGTGCCCCCCCAACATTACATCTGCTAATCGTAATGCCCTTTTTTCCCTCTTATCCCTCCCTTCCCACCCATCTTCCCCAGTCCCTTTCCCTTTGGTAACTATTAGTCCATTCTTGGGTTCTGTGAGTCTGCTGCTGTTTTGTTCCTTCAGTTTTTTCTTTGTTCTTATACTCCACAGATGAGTGAAATCATTTCATACTTGTCTTTCTCTGCCTGGCTTATTTCACTGAGCATAATACCCTCTAGCTCCATCCATGTTGTTGCAAATGGTAGGATTTGTTTTCTTCATATGGCTGAATAATATTCCATTGTGTATATGTACCACCTCTTCTTTATCCATTCATCTACTGATGGACACTTAGGTTGCTTCCATTTTCTTGGCTATTGTAAATAGTGCTGTGATAAACATAGGGGTGCATCTGTCCTTTTCAAATTGGGCTGCTGCATTCTTAGGGTAAATTCCTAGGAGTGGGATTCCTGGGTCACATGGTATTTCTATTTTGAGTTTTTTGAGGAACCTCCATACTGCTTTCCACAATGGTTGAACTAATTTGCAGTCCACCAGCAGTGTAGGAGGGTTCCCTTTTCTCCACATCCTCGCCAACATTTGTTGTTGTTTGTGTTTTGGATGTTGGCCATCCTCACTGGTGTGAGGTGATATCTCATTGTGGTTTTTAATCTGCATTTCTCTGATGATTAGCGATGTGGAGCATCTTTTCATGTGCCTGTTGGCCATCTGAATTTCTTCTTTAGAGAAGTGTCTATTCATGTCCTCTGCCCATTTCTTAATTGGATTATTTGCTTTCTGTTTGTTAAGGTGCATGAATTCTTTATATATTTTGGATGTCAACCTTTATCAGATACGTTTTTTATGAATATATTCTCCCATACTGTAGGATGTCTTTTGTTCTACTGATGGTGTCCTTTGCTGTACAGAAGCTTTTCAGCTTGATATAGTCCCACTTGTTCATTTTTGCTTTTGTTTCCCTTGCCCGGGGAGATATGTTCATGAAGAAGTTGCTCATGTTTATGTCAAGAGATTTTTGCCTATGTTTTTTTCTAAGAGTTTTATGGTTTCATGACTTACATTCAAGTCTTTGATCCACCTTGAGTTTACCTTTGTGTATGGGGCTAGACAGTAGTCCAGTTTCATTCTCTTACATGTAGCTGTCCAGTTTTTCCAACACCAGCTGCTGAAGAGGCTGTCATCTCCCCATTGTATATCCAAGGCACTTTTTATCAAATATTAATTGACTGTATATGTTTGGGTTAATGTTTGGATTTTCTATTCTGTTCCACTGGTCTGTGGGTCTGTTTTTGTGCCAATACCAAATTGTCTTGATTACTGTGGCTTTGTAGTAGAGCTTGAAGTCAGGGAGCATAATTCCCTGTTTTATTCCTCCTTCTCAGGATTGCTTTGGCTATTCGGGGTCTTTTGTGGTTCCATATGAATTTTAAAATTATTTGTTCCAGTTCATTGAAGAAAGCTGTTGGTAGTTTGATAGGGATTGCACTGAATCTGTAGATTGCTTTAGGTAGTATAGCCATTTTGACAATATTCTTCCTAGCCAAGAGCATGGGATGCATTTCCATTTGTTAGTGTCCTCTTTAATTTCTCTTAGTGTCTTGTAGTTTTCAGAGTACAGGTCTTTCACTTCCTTCGTTAGGTTTATTCCTAGGTATTTTATTCTTTTTGATGCAATTGTGAATGGAATTATTTTTCTGATTTCTCTTTCTGTTAGTTCATCATTAGTGTATAGGAAAGCAACAGATTTGTGTGTGTTAATTTTGTATCCTGCAACTTTGCTGAATTCAGATATTAGTTCTAGTAGTTTTGGAGTGGAGTCTTTAGGGTTTTTTATGTACAGTATCATGTCATCTGCAAATAGTGACAATTGACTTCTTCTTTACCAATCTGGATGCCTTGTATGTCTTTGTTTTGTCTGATTGCTGTGGCTGGGACCTCCAGTACTATGTTGAATAACAGTGGAGAGAGTGGGCATCCCTGTCTTGTTCCCGATCTTAGATGAAAAGCTTTCAGCGTCTCGCTGTTAAGTATGATGTTAGCTGTGGGTTTGTCATATATGGCCTTTATGATGTTGAGGTACTTGCCCTCTATACCCATTTTGCTGAGAGTTTTAATCATGAATGGATGCTGAATTTTGTCAAATGCTTTTTCAGCATTTATGGAGATGATCATGTGGTTTTTGTTCTTCTTTTTGTTGATGTGGTGGATGATGTTGATGGATTTTTGAATGTTGTACCATCCTTGCATCCCTGGGATGAATCCCACTTGATCATGGTGTATGATCCTGTTGATGTATTTTTGAATTTGGTTTGCTAATATTTTGTTGAGTATTTTTGCATCTACGTTCATCAGGGATATTGGTCTATAGTTTTCTTTTTTGGTGAGGTCTTTTCCAGGTTTTGGTATTAGAGTGATGCTGGCTTCATAGAATGAGGTTGGAAGTATTCCCTCCTCTTCTATTTTTTGGAAAACTTTAAGGAGAATCGGTGTTATTTCTTCCCTATATGTCTGGTAGAATTCAGAGGTGAATCCATCCGGCCCAGGGGTTTTGTTCTTGGGTAGTTTTTTGATTACCAATTTGATTTTGTCACTGGTGATTGGTCTGTTTAGTTTTTCTGTTTCTTGCTTGGTCAGTCTTGGAAGGTTGTATTTTCCTAAGAAGTTGTCCATTTCTTCTATGTTTTCCAGCTTGTTAGCATATAGATTCTCATAATATTCTCTTATGATTCTTTGTATTTCTGTGGGGTCCGTCGTGATTTTTCCTTTCTCATTCTGATTGTGTTTATGTGTGTAGATTCTCTTTTTCTCTTAATGAGTCTGGCTAGGGGTTTATCTATTTTGTTTATTTTTTCAAAGAACCAGCTCTTGGTTTTATTGATTTTTTCTATTGTTTTATTCTTCTCAATTTTATTTATTTCTTCTCTAATCTTTATTATGTCCCTCTTCTGGTGACTTTGGGCCTCATTTGTTCTTCTTTTTCCAATTTCAGTAATTGTGTCTTTAGACTATTCATTTGGGAATGTTCTTCCTTCTTTAAATAGGCCTGGATTGCAATATACTTTCCTCTTAGAACTGCCTTTGCTGCGTCCCACAGAAGTTCTGGCTTTGTGTTGTTGTCATTAGTCTCCATATATTCTTTGATTTCTGTTTTGATTTGGTCATTAACCCATTGATTAATTAGGAGACTGTTGTTAAGTCTCCATGTATTTGTGAGCCTTTTTGATTTCTTTCTAAAATTTATTTCTAGTTTTATACTTTGGTGATCTGAGAAGTTGGTTGGTAGGATTTCAATGTTTTTGAAATTACTGAGGTTCTTTTTGTGGCCTAGTATGTGGTCTATTCTGGAAAATGTTCCATGTGCACTTGAGAAGAATGTGTATCCTGTTGCTTTTGGGTGTAGAGTTGTGTAGATGTCTGTTAGGTCCATGTGTTCTAGTGTGTTGTTCAGTGCCTCTGTGTCTTTACTTATTTTCTGTCTGGTTGATCTGTCCTCTGGAATGAGTGGTGTGTTGAAGTCTCCTAAGATGAATGCATTGCTGTCTATTTCCTCCTTTAATTCTGTTCTCTGCCCATTTCTTAATTGGATTATTTGCTTTTTGTTTGTTAAGGTGCGTGAGTTCTTTATATATTTTGGATGTCAACCCCTTATCGGATTCGTCATTTATGAATATATTCTCCCATACTGTAGGATCTCTTTTTGTTCTACTGATGGTGTCCTTTGCTGTACAGAAGATTTTCAGCTTGATATAGTCCCACTTGTTCATTTTTGCTTTTGTTTCCCTTGCCCGGGGAGATATGTTCATGAAGAAGTTGCTCATGTTTATGTCCAGAAGATTTTTGCCTATGTTTTTTTCTAAGAGTTTTATGGTTTCATGACTTACATTCAGGTCTTTGATCCACCTTGAGTTTACCTTTGTGTATGGTGTTAGACAGTAGTCCAGTTTCATTCTCTTACATGTAGCTGTCCAGTTTTTCCAACACCAGCTGCTGAAGAGGCTGTCATCTCCCCATTGTATATCCAAGACTCCTTTATCAAATATTAATTGACTGTATATGTTTGGGTTAATGTTTGGATTTTCTATTCTGTTCCACTGGTCTGTGGGTCTGTTTTGTGCCAATACCAAATTGTCTTGATTACTGTGGCTTTGTAGTAGAGCTTGAAGTCAGGGAGTGTAATTCCCCCTGTTTTATTCCTCCTTCTCAGGATTACTTTGGCTATTCGGGGTCTTTTGTGGTTCCATATGAATTTTAGAATTATTTGTTCCAGTTCATTGAAGAAAGCTGTTGTTAGTTTGATAGGGATTGCATTGAATCTGTAGATTGCTTTAGGTAGTATAGCCATTTTGACAATATTTATTCTTCTAGCCAAGAGCATGGGATGAATTTCCATTTGTTAGTGTCCTCTTTAATTTCTCTTAGGAGTGTCTTGTAGTTTTCAGAGTACAGGTCTTTCACTTCCTTCGTTAGGTTTATTCCTAGGCATTTTATTCTTTTTGATGCACTTGTGAATTGAATTGTTTTTCTGATTTCTCTTTCTGTTAGTTTATCATTAGTGTATAGGAAAGCAACAGATTTCTGTGTGTTAATTTTGTATCCTGCAACTTTGCTGAATTCAGATATTAGTTCTAGTAGTTTTGGAGTGGAGTCTTTAGGGTTTTTTATGTACAATATCATGTCATCTGCAAATTGTCACTATTTGACTTCTTCTTTACCAATCTGGATGCCTTGTATGTCTTTGTTTTGTCTGATTGCCGTGGCTAGGACCTCCAGTACTATGTTGAATAACAGTGGAGAGAGTGGGCATCCCTGTCTTGTTCCCGATCTTAGATGAAAGCTTTCAGCTTCTCGCCATTAAGTATGATGTTAGCTGTGGGTTTGTCATATATGGCCTTTATGATGTTGAGGTACTTGCCATCTATACCCATTTTGTTGAGAGTTTTAATCAGGAATGGATGCTGAATTTTGTCAAATGCTTTTTCAGCATCTATGGAGACGATCATGTGGTTTTTGTTCTTCTTTTAGTTGATGTGGAGGATGATGTTGATGGATTTTCAAGTGTTGTATTATCCTTGCATCCCTGGGATGAAGCCCACTTGATCATGGTGTATGATCCTCTTGATGTATTTTTGGATTCGGTTTGCTAATATTTTGTTGATTATTTTTGCATCTACGTTCATCAGGGATATTGGTCTGTAATTTTCTTTTTTGGTGAGGACTTTGCCACGTTTTGTTATTAGAGTGATGCTGGCTTCATAGAATGAGTTTGGAAGTATTCCCTCCTCTTCTATTTTTTGAAAAACTTTAAGGAGAATGGGTGTTATTTCTTCTCTCTATGTCTGGTAGAATTCAGAAGTGAATCCATGTGGTCTGGGGGTTTCTTGGGTAATTTTTTGATTACCCCTTCAATTTCCTTGCTGGTGATTGGTCTGTTTAGTTTTTCTGTTTCTTGCTCGGTCAGTCTTGGAAGGTTGTGTTTTTCTAAGAAGTCGTCCATTTCTTCTATGTTTTCCAGCTTGTTAGCATATAGATTCTCATAATATTCTCTTATAATTCTTTGTATTTCTGTGGGGTCCGTCGTGATTTTTCCTTTCTCATTTCTGATTCTGTTTATGTGTGTAGATTCTTTTTCTCTTAATGAGTCTGGCTAGGGGTTTATCTATTTTGTTTATTTTTTCAAAGATCCAGCTCTTGGTTTCATTGATTTTTTTTTCTATTGTTTTATTCTTCTCAATTTTATTTATTTCTTCTCTGATCTTTATTATGTCCCTCCTTCTGGTAACTTTGGGCCTCATTTGTTCTTCTTTTTCCAATTTCAGTAATTGTGTCTTTAGACTATTCATTTGGGAATGTTCTTCCTCCTTAAATAGGCCTGGATTGCAATATACTTTCCTCTTAGAACTGCCTTTGCTGCGTCCCACAGAAGTTGTGGCTTTGTGTTGTTGTTGTCATTAGTCTCCATATATTCTTTGATTTCTGTTTTGATTTGGTCGTTAACCCATTGATTAGTTAGGAGAGTGTTGTTAAGTCTCCATGTATTTGTGAGCCTTTTTGATTTCTTTCTAAAATTTATTTCTAGTTTTATGCCGTTGTGATCTGAGAAGTTGGTTGGTAGGATTTCAGTATTTTTGAATTTACTGAGGTTCTTTTTGTGGCCTAGTATGTGGTCTATTCTGGAAAATGTTCCATGTGCACTTGAGAAGAATGTATATCCTGCTGCTTTTGGGTGCAGAGTTCTGTAGATATCTGTTAGGTCCATGTGTTCTAGTGTGTTGTTCAGTGACTCTATGTCTTTACTTATTCTCTGTCTGGTTGATCTGTCCTTTGGAGTGAGTGGTGTGTTGAAGTCTCCTAAAATGAATGCATTGCTGTCTAGCTCCTCCTTTAATTCTGTTAGTATTTGTTTCACATATGCCGGCGCTCCTGTGTTGGGTGCATATATATTTATAATGGTTATATCTTCTTGTTGGACTGACCCCTTTATCATTATGTAATGTCCTTCTTTATCTCTTGCTACTTTCTTCGTTTTGAAGTCTATTTTGTCTGATACAAGTACTGCAACACCTGCTTTTTTCTACTTGTTTGCATGAAATATCTTTTTCCATCCCTTCACTTTTAGTCTGTGTAAGTCTTTGGGTTTAAAGTGAGTCTCTTGAAGGCAGCATATAGATAGGTCTTGTTTTTTTATCCATTCAGTGACTCTGTGTCTTTTGACTGGTGCATTCAGTCCATTTACATTTAGGGTGATTATGGGTAGGTATGTACTTATTGGCATTGCAGGCTTCAGATTCGTGGTTACCAAAGGTTCAAGGCCAACTTCCCTACTATCTAAAAGTCCAACAACTAACTTAATATGCTATTAGAAACACAATCTAAAGCCTCTTTTTTTGTTAGTTTGTTTGTTTCCTTCCTCCTTTTTCTTTCTATTCCATTCTTTATATATTAGGTATCATATTCTGTACTGTTTGTGTATCCCTTGATTTACTTTGGGGATAGTTAATTTAATTTTGCATTTTCTTAGTAATTAGCTGTTCTATTTTCTTTACTGTGGTTTTATTACCTCTTGTGACAGCTATTAATCTGAGGGAACACTTCCATCTATAGCAGTCCCTCCAAATTACACTGTAGAGATGGTTTGTGGGAGGCAAATTCTCTCAGCTTTTGCTTATCTGGGAATTGTTTAATCCCTCCTTCAAATTTAAATGATAATCTTGCTGGATAAAGTAATCTTGTTTCAAGGCCCTTCTGCTTCATTGCATTAAATACATCATGCCACTCCCTTCTGGCCTGTAAGGTTTCTGTTGAGAAGTCTGATGACAGCCTGATGGGTTTTCCTTTGTATGTGATCCTATTTCTCTCTCTGGCTGCTTTTAATAGTCTGTCCTTATCCTTGATCTTTGCGATTTTAATTACTATATGTCTTGCTGTTGTCTTCCTTGGGTCCCTTGTGTTGGGAGATCTGCGCACCTCCATGGCCTGAGAGACTATCTACTTCCCCAGATTGGGGAAGTTTTCAGCAATCACCTCCTCAAAGACACTTTCTATCCCTTTTTCTCTTCTCCTCTTCCTCTGTTACCCCTATAATGCGAATATTGTTCCGTTTGGATTGGTCACACAGTTCTCTCAATATTCTTTCATTCTTAGAGATCCTTTTTCCTCTCAGTGCCTCAGCTTCTTTGTATTCCTCTTCTCTAGTTTCTATTTCATTTATCGTGGCCTCCACCGTATCCAGTCTGCTTTTAATACCGTCCATTGTGCTCTTCAATGATTGGATCTCTGACCGGAATTCATTCCTGAGTTCTTGAATATCTTTCCGTACTTCCATGAGCATGTTAATGATTTTTATTTTGAACTCCCTTTCAGGGAGAGTCATAAGGTCCACATCATTTAAACCTTTCTCAACAGTTGTGTTCATAATTTTACTCTGGACAGGTTCCTTTGGCGTTTCATATTTGTGTATGGCGCCCTCTATTGCCCAGAAGCTCTACTCTCCGGAGCTGCTCAGCCCCTGAAGCAATGCAGGGATTGTAGTGGAGTGGTATTGGTGCCTCCAGGAGGAAAGGGCTGTTTCCTGGTTCCGGCCTGCTATGCCTGTTTCCACTGCCTGAACCAGTGGGCTGAGCCCACAGGTATAAGCCTCTGTGCTTTGCATTTTTAGTTGCTGAAGACAGATCTTCCCTCTGGCTGGCCTAACACCAGGGAAGGATTTCCCGGTTTGCAAGCCCGGTGGGGCTGGCCAGAAGAAAGGCGCACTAGTCTGCCTGTCACAGAAGGCGTTCTTGGAGCTGTGTAGGCAGCCAGGGAGCTGGAGCACCTGAAGATCATGAGAGCTCCCAACCTGCTGGGCAGAGTGCACCCGGACAATTTTGTCTTCCTGTCCTTTCTCCTGAGCAGTAAGCTCTGTGCAATCCTTGCCCTTTTAGCAGCCCTCTTGCTAACAGCTTCCTTGTTAGGAAGTCTCTCAGACTGCCTGCCTTTCTTTTGTCCCCGAGCAGCTGGGTATGGATCCCTGCTTTCACAAGCAGCTGGATTCTTAGTCTCTCCAGGAATTCTGCCTTACTTAGCTTTCCAACCCCCTAATTACAAGAGTATCATGCAAGCACTATGAAATGTAGGTTTGTGCTCCCAGAGCAGATCTCCAGAGTTAGGTATTCAGCAGCCCCAGGCCTCCACTCCTTCCCTGCTCTGTTCCTGTTCCTTCTGCCGGTGAGCTGGGGTGGGGGAAGTGCTTGGATCCCGGAGGACCACCGCTTTAGTATGTTACTCTGTTCTGTGAGGGCTGCTCTTGTCTCCAGGTGTATGGAGTTTGTTGCCGTCCTCTTTCCCGTTGCTCTTTCAAGAGTAGTTGTAGTAGCTTTATTTTCATATTATATGAGGTTTTAGGAGGAAGCCTCTGTCTCACCTCTCACGCCGCCATCTTTAATCCCTTGTGTGAGGTTTTTATCTCCTTACCTTAGATGTATGTGTGTTTATCTATGTAGTGACTACGCACAGGTCCTATGTTGGTTCTTTTATGACTCTGATCTGTGGATTCAAACAGCTGTATCAGAGACCTGTGTGCTCAGGAAGAGTGTGGTGAGAGTAGGGCAGGTATCCAAGGCAGTCTGAGGCTTCATCTCAGGTTTGTCATCTTGAACACCTTGCTTAATACCTGTTATACACTGCCACGGAAATAATATAGAAATAGCCAGTAAACATATGAAAATGTGCCCACTGTCATTATAGTCATGAGGGAAATGCAAATGAATAGCACAGCGAGAAAAAAACTGGACAGGGATTAAAGATGGCGGCATGAGAGATGACCTCCTCCCAAAACCACATATAAAAAGACGATATAGTTAACACAACTAATCCTGAAAAAAACAACAGGAAAGAAGGCTGTGCCAGACTGTATACATCTGGAGAAGAGCAGACCTTACAAAACAGGGTAACATACCAAAACTGTGATCTGGCAAGACCCAAGCCCTTTCCCCACCCCAGGTGACCAGTGGGAGAAAGAGAAACAGAGTGGGGAGGGGGTGGAGGCCTAGGACTGCTGAACACACAGTCCTAGAGATCTGCTCTGGGAGCACAAACCTACATTACATGGTGCTCTGAAGGTTCGTGGGGTTGGAAAGCTAAAACAGGCGGAATAATTGGAGAGACTGAGATTCCAACTCCTTGTGGAAAACAGGGATCCACGTCCAGCTGCTCTGGGACAAAAGAAAGGTGGGCAGTCGGAGAGACTTCTAACAGTGAGAGGGCTTTAAAAGTACATTAGCTGTAGTAGAAGAGATGGTAAATGGAATAGAAATTAGAGAAGAGGAATACAAAGAAGTGGAGGCACAGAGAGAAAAAAGGATCTCTAGGAATGAAAGAATATTGAGAGAACTGTGTGACCAATCCAAACAGAACAATATTCGCCTTATAGGGGTACCAGAAGAAGAAGAGAAAAAGGGATAGAAAGTATCTTTGAGGAGGTAATTACTGAGAACTTCCCCAATCTGGAGAAGGAGATAGATAGTCTCTCAGGCCATGGAGGTGCACAGATCTCCCAACACAAAGGACCAAAGGAAGACAACACAAACACATGTAATAATTAAAATGGCAAAGATCAAGGATAAGGACAGACTTTTAAAAACAGCCAGAGAGAGAAAAAAGATCACATAAAAGGAAAACCCATCAGGTTATCATCAGATTTCTCAACAGAAACCTACAGTCCAGAAGGGAGTGGCATGATACATTTCATACAATGAAACAGAAGGACCTTGAACCAAGAATACGCTACGTGGCAAGATTATCACTTAAATTTGAAGGAGGTATTAAACAATTCCCAGATAAGCAAAAGCTGAGAGAATTTACCTCCAACAAACTGTCTATATAGTGTATGTTGGAGGGACTGCTATAGATGGAAGTGTTCCTAAGGCTAAATAGCTGTCACCAGAAGAAATAAAACCACACTAAGGAAAGTAAAACAATTACTAGGCAGGTGCAAAATCAAATCAACTACCCACAAAGTCAGTCAAGGGATAGATAAAGAGTACACAGTATGATACCTAATATATACAGAATGAAGGAGGAGGAAAAAGGAAGAAAAAAAAAGAACCTTTAGATTATGTTTGTAGTAGCATACTAAGTGAGTTACATTAGACTGTTAGATAGTAAGGGAATTACCCTTGAACCTTTCGTAACCACGAATCTGAAGCCTGTAATGGCAGTAAGTACACACCTATTGATAATCACCCTAAATATAAATGGTCTGAATACACTAGTCAAAAGACATAGAGTCACTGAATGGATAAAAAAACATTACCTGTCAAAATAGGCTTCAAAACAAAGAAAGTCACAAGGGACAAAGAAGGACATTACATAATGATAAAGGGGTCAGTCCAACAAGAGGATTTAACTATTATAAATATCTATGCACGCAACCCAGGATCACCTACATATGTGACACAATTGTGATAATTGTGATACATATGTGATAAAAGAATTAAAGGGGAAATAGAGTGCAATACATTCATTTTAGGAGACTTCAACACACCACTCACTCCAAAGGACAGATCAACCAGACAGAAAATAAGTAGAGACAGGGGCACTGAACCACGTATTAGAACAGATGGACCTAAGGGACATCTACAGAACACTTCATCCAAAAGCAACAGGATACACATTCTTCTCAAGCACACATGGAACATTTTCGAAGAATAGATCATATACTAGGCCACAAAAAGAGCCTCGGTAAATTCAAAAAGATTGAAATTGTGCCAACCAGCTTCTCAGATCACAAAGGTATGAAACTAGAAATAAATTACACAAAAAAAGCCCACAAACACATGGAGGCTTAATAATATGCTACTAAATAATCAATGGATCAATGACCAAATAAAAACAGAGATCAAGCAATATATGGAGACAAATGACAACAACAGTTCAACACCGCAAAATCTGTGGGACGCAGCGAAGGCCGTGCTAAGAGGGAAGTATATTGCAATACAGGCCTACCTAAAGGAAGAAGAACAATCCCAAATGAAGAGTCTAAACTCACAATTAATGAAACTAGAAAAGGAAGACCAAATAAGGCCCAAAGTCAGTAGAAGGAGGGACATAATAAGTATTAAAGCAGAAATAAATAAAATCAAGAAGAATAAAACAATAGAAACAATCAATGAAAGCAGGAGCTGGTTCTTAGAGAAAATAAACAAAATAGATAAAGCCCTAGGTAAACTTATCAAGAACAAAAGAGAGTCTACACACATAAACAAAATCAGAAATGAGAAAGGAAAAATCACTAAGGACACCACAGAAATAGAAAGAATTATGAGAGAATACTATGAAAAATTGTATGCTAACAAACTGGATAACCTAGAAGAAATGGATGACTTTCAAGAAAAAACAACCTTACAAGGCTGACCCAGGAAGAAACAAATCTGAAGAGAACAATTACCAGCAAATAAATTGAATTGGTAATCAAAAAACTACCTAAGTACAAAATTCCTGGACCATATGGTTTCACTGCTGAATTTTATCAAACATTTAGGGAAGACCTAATACACATCTTAAGTTTTCCAAAAAGTGGAAGAGGAGGGAATACTCCCAAACTCATTCTATGAGGCCAACATCACTCTTATACCAAAACCAGGCAAAGACACCACAAAAAAAAGAAAATTACAGACCAATATCCCTGATGAACATAGATGCAAAAATACTCAACAAAATATTAGCAAACTGAATTCAAAAATACATCAAAAAGATCATCCATCATGATTAAGTGGGATTCATCTCAGGGATGCAAGGATGATACAACATTCGAAAATCCATCAACATCATCCACCACATCAACAAAAAGGACAAAAACCACATGATCATCGCCATAGATGCTAAAAAAGCATATGTCAAAATTCAACACCCATCCATGATTAAAAGTCTCAACAAAATGGGTACAGAGGGCAAGTACCTCAACATAATAAAGGCCGTATATGACAAACCCGCATCCAACATTATACTTAACAGCGAGAAGCTGAAAGCTTTTCCTTTAAGTTCAGAAACAAGACAAGGATGTCCACTCTCCCCACTTTTATTCAACATAGTTCTGGAGTTCCTAGACACAGCAATCAGACAACACACAGAAATAAAAGGAATCCAGATTGGTAAAGAAGAAGTCAAACTGTCACTATTTGCAGATGACATGATATTGTACATAACAAGCCCTAAAGAATCCACTCCAAAACTACTAGATCTAATATCTGAATTCAGCAAAGTTGCGGGATACAAAATTAATACACAGAAATCTGTGGCATTCCTATACACTAACAATGAAGTAGCAGAAAGAGAAATCAGGAAAACGATTCCATTCACAATTGCATTAAAAAGAATAAAATACCTAAGAATAAACCTAACCAAGGAAGTGAAAGACCTATACTCTGAAAACTACAAGATACTCATGAGAGAAAATAAAGAAGATATTAATAAATGATAACACATCCCTTGCTTATGGATAGGAAGAATTAATATTGTCAAAATGGCCATCCTGCCTAAAGCAATCTATAGATTCAATGCAATTTCTATCAAAATACCAGCAGCATTCTTCAATGAACTAGAGCAACTAGTTCTAAAATTCATAGGGAACCACAAAAGACCCCAAATAGCCAAAGCAATCCTGAGAAAGAAGAATAAAGCGGGGGTGGGGGGAGGGGGATTACGCTCACCAATTTGAAGCTCTACTACAAAGCCACAGTAATCAAGACAATTTGGTACTGGCACAAGAACAGACCCACGGACCAGTGGAACAGATTAGAGAGTCCAGATATTAACCCAAACATATACGGTCAATTAATATATGATAAAGGAGCCATTGATATACAATGTGGAAATCACAACCACTTCAACAGCTGGTGTTGGCAAAACTGGACAGCTACATGTAAGAGAATGAAACTGGATTATTGCCTAACCCCATACACAAAAGTAAACTGAAAATGAATCAAAGTCCTGAATGTAAGTCATGAAACCATAAAGTCTTAGAAAAAAACATAGGCAAAAATCTCTTTAATATAAACATGAGCAACTTTCTCCTGAACATCTGTCCTCGGGCAAGGGAAACAAAAGAAAAAATGAACAAAGGGGACTACATCATGCTAAAAAGCTTCTGTACAGCAAAGGACATTATCAGCAAAACAAAAAGGCATCCTACACTATGGGAGAATATATTTGTAAATATTTGACAAGCGGTTAACATCCAAAATATATAAAGAATTCATATGCCTAAACACCCAAAAAGCAAATAACCCTAGTAAAAATGGGCAGAGGATATGAACAGACACCTCTCCAAAGAAGAAATTCAGATGGCCAACAGGTACATGAATAGATGGCCCACATCACTAATTATCAGGAAAATGCAAATTAAAACCACAGTGAGAATCACATCACACCAGTTAGGATGGCCAACATAGAAAAGAATAGGAACAACAAATGCTGGCGAGGATGCAGAGAAAGGGGAACCCTCCTACACTGCTGGTGGAATGTAAAGTGGTTAAACCATTGTGAAAGCAATATGGAGGTTCCTCAAAAAACTAAAAATAGAAATACCATTTAACCTGGGAATTCCAGTCCTAAGAATTTATTCAAAGAATACAAGTTCTCAGATTCAAAAAGACATATGCACCCCTATGTTTATTGCAGCACTGTTTAGAATTGCCAAGATATGGAAGGAACCTAAGTGTCCATCAGTAGATGAATGGATAAAGAAGAGGTGGTACATATACACAATGGAATACTATTCAGCCATAAAAAGAAACAAATCCTACCATTTGCAACAGCATGGATCGAGCTAGAGGGTATTATGCTCAGTGAAATAAGCCAGGCAGAGAAAGACAAATACCAAATGATTTCCCTCATTTGTGGAGTATAACAACAAAGCAAAACTGAAGGAACAAAACAGCAGCAGACTCACAAACTCCAAGAAGAGACAAGCGGTTTTCAAAGTTGGGGGTGGAGAGGGAGGGAGATGGGGATTGAGGGGTGTTATGATTAGTACACGTGTGTGTGGGGGTCACGGGGAAAACTGTAGCACAGAGAAGTAGTGACTCTGTGGCATCTTACTACACTGATGGACAGTGACTGCAATAGGTTAAGGGGTGACTCTATAATGTGGGTGAATGTAGTAACCACAATGTTTTGTGAGAGTCTATATCAATGAAAAGTTAATAATAATAGTAATTATATAACACAATGAGGTGCTAGTATACTTCTATGAGAATGGTTGTTTAAAATGGACATTGTCAAGCATTGGAGAGGCTAGGGGGCTACTAGACTTTGACTACTAAATTTAAATGTGTTAAACACTTACTTACTTTCACCCAGAAGTTCTGTAGTAGTGACTGGGTAGGGGCATGAGAGGTATGCTGGCAATTGTCCTACATAAATACATAGGTGGGTTAACTTTTTAATAATCTCTTATATATGCTTATAATTTATATCCTGTTTTCTATGTCATATCCAATATGATGCTCATTGCCAAAAATAAAGTAACTTACATGCATGGTTTGGACATTTGAACTCCTCAGTCAGCAGGGGAAGCTTTCTTAGAGGCAAGGGTGAAGCAGATTCTCAGTTCTCTCAGCTTCCAGGGGACTGAGTCGTGAGTGTAATCCAGGACTTCTTTCTTCCTTCTGGCCTAATTTTAGTTCCTAGAAAGTTAATGATTTGTTCATAACTTCTGTTCCCCTGCAAGGAGTGTATTGACTGCTTCCACGTATTTTCACAGTTTTAAGATCTTTTAACTCCTTTTACCCCATAGTGGAATTAATCTGAGGACCTGGACAACAGCATTAAATGAAATGTGGCAAGTCTCTCTGAAATAATCAAGTCTCTTTTGGTACCAAGTGGCAAAAATTCAGCTCAAACTTTGGGTCCCTAACATTGGAAATTTGCTGGCTTATGGAACTACTCGCATTTCACACTATTCACTATTCACAATGTTATTATTTTCACGTCAAGCCTTGACTGGATACAAATAATCTTATCAAGATGCTGTCTCTGAGCTCTGCCTTCCTCTGTTTTGGTTTTTTTCTCAGGTTATTTCCCTCAGAGTGCCGATAATTTAGCCGCAGGTGCCTCCAGAAACACACCATCCACGTAGCTTGTGATCCTGTGGGGAAACCATGTCCCTTCTGCGGTAGTTCTGACCCAAGTCCCAGGGAGGGCTGAATGGGCAGGCTTGGGTTACCTGCTCGTTCCTGAATCCGTCACTGTGGCTAGAAAGTTATACTCTTTGACTAGACAGGCTTAGGTCATATGCAAACTGAGGTTGTGATGAAGAGGGGACATGGATTGGATCACCCACAGTAAAGAAATTTTAACAAAAAAGTGGGGGGGGGGTTAGAAAAGAATGGTGGACAGGCATACTAAAATTACCACAGTCTACTACATTTCCTGAAAGGAATAGTGTCTTGCCAATGGGTTTCAGCCCTGGGCAAGTTTGCTATGGATTCAATGCGACCAAAGAAATTGACAGCAGAACGTTGTTTGGGGTGAAAGGGTTTATTACCCGCCTTGTTCTCCCGGCGGTAGGTTAAGCACTAGTGTCTCTACCTCCGCCCAGAGCAGTGGGCCGAGCTCTCTATATAGCACAATAATAGTTTATTGCCTAAAGATGTGGCAGTGGTAGCCTAGCAACAGGCCAGTTAAATCATCAGGTGGTTTAAGTTCAATGAGGATCCTGGCCATAGGAACCCCAACTTCCCCACAAATAGCACGTAAGCACTCATTTCATAGGTCTGTATCCTGCAGTGGTGATTTCATTGGCCCATAGCTGCTTAAATCAATGTATATATCTTATTTGAAGCTGGAAGGGAGAATGTTTCAACTTGGAAGTGAGGAAAAAGAATTCTCAGTCCTCTCTGGTTCCATAAACTTATCACCTTGTTCTGTTAAAGCAATTGGATGTGAATTTTAATATGCTCCATTAAATGCTGTTATTTTCTTCAAGTAATGAAGAAAATGTCACAGAGTTGGTAGAGTAGGACTCTTGGTGATTGTGCCTTTAGCAGCATAGTAGATTCTTCTTCAGATTTCCTCACATCTTATCCTCAGTAGGAGAAGCAGTTCTTTGCTATTCAGAGATTAACTAGCCTTAGCTGATACTGATTCCTGTTTTATTTTCACACTGGAATTGTGTTCATTATTTACGTAGCTATGCAGTTCTAAATATTGACATTAGACTGTTGTCCTGCTATGCACAGGCATCCCGCAGTTAGTAATAGAGTTGGAATGTGTTGGAGGCTCCAATGTTTCCCTGGAAAGTAAGGGGCCTGCTCACCTGAAACTTGCTCTTTGACCATGGTTTCTCCATGTGGACTGGCTTCCCAACACCCCCCCCAAAAGAAGGCAAGGTACAGTTGAAGAAGAGTTTGATGGTCGTCTAATTTCTTTCCTTCACCAAGAATCTCTTAAAATAAGCCTCAAATTTTACAGGCTGTTGAGAAAACCACAAAAGTAGACAGGGCCAAGACACTGAAACTTAAGTGTACCATTTGAGAGCGTACCGTTCATTCATTCAGTAAATAACCATAGAGTGCCTACTATTGGTCAGGTTGTACAGTAGGTACTGTGAATATGTAAGACAAAGTCCCTGACTTTGTAAGACATTCCAGTGGAGAAGACAGACATAAAAAACTAAAACAGGGTCAGGGGCAGTGTGGGGAAAATTGAAGTTCCTATGGCCAGCCTGAACCTACTTGATGATGTAACTGGCCTACTGCTAGGCTACCTCTTCCACACCCGAAGGCAATAAGCTATTATTGACTGAGTTATTATATAAAGAGCTCTGTGCAGTGTTCTGGGCAGAGGCAGAGAGGAAGGAGGAATGCAGACATAATTCTAGTGCTTGATCTATCACCAGGAGAACAAGATGGGTAATAAATCCTTTTACCCCAAGAATGGTCCATTGTCATTCCTCAGTCTTACTGAATCCATAGTGAACTTGCCTGGGGCTGAAACCCATTGGCAAGACAGGCAGAGTAGCAGAGCCTTCTATTTTAGTCACAGGGGTGTGGATAAAATGAAAGTTCCTGTGGTCAGGATTCTCACCTGGCCCTGGTTGTCTAGCTCACTACACACGTGTGGGCAATACATCGCTATTGACTCTAGAAAAAGCACCGCCCAGTGCTTTGGGTGGCACGGCTGCAAGGTTGCAGGAGAGCAGAGCAGAGGCTGGAGTGGTGGCAGCGCCAAGGACAGAGGACGTCTGGGTGGGCAGAGAGGCCCAGAGGCAGAGGGCGGCTGCCGCATGCAGACTCGCTCTGAGTGGATGGGATTCTAGTGATTGACCTGCCACTGTGGGAATAAAGTTGGGTATAACCCTTTCACCCCAAGATCGTTCTACTGTCATTTCTTTGGTCACATTGAATCCATAGTGAACTTGTCCGGGGCTGGAACCCACTGGCAGGACAAGTGGTCAGTGAGGCAGTAATATTCAAGCAGAGGTTAAGAAAGTGAGCTGAGCGCTCCAGGAAAGGAAACGGTGCAAAAGCCCTGAGGTGGGAATGCGCTTACTTATCCATGAGCAGCAGTGAAACCACTACCATTGAGCAGGAGAATCATAAAATGAGGTTGGAGAGGAAGCTGGAGGCCAGGACATACAGGGCTTGTAGAATGTGGTGTGGGTTTGGGATTTTATTCTAAATGTCATAGTAAACCACTGGAAAGTTTTGAGCAGGTCAGTGCACCTTCTGAAACGATCACTCACAGGGAGGTGGAGAAAAGGCTGTAGCCAGGTGTATCCAGCAATAAGTGCCCAGCCATGAAAAGAGAAACCATTTCAGGCAGAGGGAATTTAAAAGAGTAATAGGTGTCAAAAGGAAGCATGAGGTGATACCAAAGATTGGATGATGCTAAAAACACCCCTTGCTGGGACCCATGGGAGCTGCCCCAGCCCCTGTGCCATTTGGTGGTGCTGTGGCTGTCATCCTCTACTTACCAGGTAGGAGCCACCCTGACCAAGGGAGGGACTGTTAAATTAGGAATCTCCCTACCTCCACTCCCACTATAGAAAGAGCAACTGCCACACTCCTGAATACAGAAGCAGAAAGTTGCTTGCCTCCCTCTGCCTTCTGATTTCCTGCGCATTCCTTCTCTGGTGGAACTTCATTGGGGGCCAGCTGTCCCCATGGGCAAATAAGTTAAACACTCTGGGCCCCTGCTGCAGAGTGTAAAAGGGCAAGTGCAGAATGGAGAAATGACAACTTCTGCACAGAGTCAGGGCAGAAGCAGGGAAATCAGTAGGGTGCAGGTGAAAATGATTATGGCTTGGACTATGGCAGACACTAGCAGTGTCTGGAGTCAATATTTTTATTTGACGATTGGGCCAGAGAGAAGAGTCAAGGATGATTCCAAGGACTTTGGCCTAAGTAAATAGGGAACATTGGCAGAGGTGTGTGTTGTGTTTGTTTGGTGGGTGAGGATAAATCAAAATTTCTGTGTAAAGTTAATTGTAAGATGCCTATTATAAATTTAGATAGAGATGGAATAGGATGTAGTTGAACACACCTGTTCGAGTTCAGAGGAAAGGGTGGGACTAGCTGTGGAATTTAAAGACTCTGACCAGCATCTGTGGGATTAGATGGGGGAGTGACTGAAAGGAGAAGTGCAAGGACTGAGCCCTAGGGCACCTGAACACTCAAAAATGTCTGGAAGGGGAGCAAGACGCAGCAAAGTGATGCCAGGGTTCTTGTTCATGGAGCTGAAGAATGAACTTCGCGAACAGCCAAGGTAGGGGAGCATGGCAGTGACTTTTATTTAGAGAGAAAGCAAGAGGACAGAGCTCCTGGCTCAGGCCAGGAAGGGACAAGAGAGCCCTGGGGTGGTGCATTGTCTATGGGTTTTATAGGCAGTTGAGAGACAAAGGGCTAGGGATGTACACCTGCTAAGTAGTCCCAAATACCTTTGAAGAAACACTAAGTTTCTTATTAGTCTTCCTGGTTATTTACAAGAATTTTACTGCTCTGATTTCCTCCCAGGATAGCAGCTTCCTGGTCTGGGAGCATATCACTCAGGACTGCCTGCTTTGCTCCCAAGGTGGGCTGAGTTATTGTCTGTTTGTTAAGAAACTTACTTTTTAACTAATTGGGTTTTAAGATGGAATCCTTCCTGTTTTTACTATGTTGTTTTGGGCTTGCTTACTACATTGCCCAAGTTGTAACAAATCATTTGTTTAGGGCTGGAGGAAGAAAAGCAGCACTTGGGTAGTTAGAAAAATAAGCTGGGCCCCCCAGCAGGCCAAAGCAAATCCCACAATGGATTATCTTTTTTTTTTTTTCCAGAGGCCCTCACACCCTACTCTTCTAAGCCCAGGTCCCTGTCTCAAAAGGAAAACCCAGAGAGGTAAAAACAGAATTGTGCAGGGCCATGGAAAACCAGCCCCACACTATGGCAATAATCAGGTGTGGTAACTAATTTGCTGGGTACCCTGAGAACTGAGAATTACCTCTTTGGACTTGGCAACTAGGAAGTAAGGAGGAAAAATCTGAGTGGAGTGGATTTCCTCCCTCTGGAGTTCTCTGTAAAGGAGCAGAAAAGTGGCGTGAAAATAAAGGGACGCTTCACCGACATAGCGTGGGAGGCTTGCAGGGGGAGCCTCACGCCCACCCGTCCAAGTAAACCTCAGCCGCCCACGGGCAGGCAGGAAGAGACCGGGGCCAAACCCTTCCAGCGGCTTTACTCCTAACCGAGGAATTAAGGTTTGGCTATGGAGATACTGTCACAACTCAGCCAATGGGAAGCCACGATGCATGGTGGACTCCGTCTGCTCCAATGGACTGCTGGCTTAGAATAGCCCCAACTCGGCCCTTGGGCCCTTCCTGTGTCGGGAGCTTTCTCTGCTTTGCTCTCCAGATACGCTTAGGTTTTGCCTAGTTTACCCGTCCCAGATTGCAATTCTCTGCTATTCCCGAATAAACCCATGTTTTTGCTGACTTATTTTTAAGGGTAACAGCGGGAAGGTACCTAGCAGGGACTGTGCAGCCCAGGGAGCACGTTTAAGGGATGGGCGACGGTGTCCGTCCACTGTCAAGACGCCCGCTGGGGCTAGAATCTGAGAGGAAGTCCTGGCCTCCTGCCCTAGGGGACTAACCTCGGCGGAAATTCTTGAAACGGGTCTTGGCCGGAAAGGGAGAGAGCTAATGCTGGGCCGGGGCGGAGGAAGGCGGCGGGTGCGTCCCCGGCTCCTGGCCGGCCTTCGGGCCCTCAGGGTTAAGACAGCTCCGGGGGACGCGCCGGTATACGGGCCGGCGCCTCGTGGCCCTCCGAGAGCCACAGAATGGACGGGGACGGAGAACCCCTCTCGAGGGCGTCCCTGCGAGTGAGCCGTCCTCCGTCCCGGTGTCGGGGCGCTCCTGCCTCGCGCCGGGGCCTCTGCCGCCCAACCCACTTGTCGGGGCTCCTCATCCAGTCCTGGAGCCACCCGGGTAGAGAGGGGCGGTCATCGAGCCGGCTGGGCGCCGCCTTGCACGGCCGCCGCCCCCACACCTGCATCGCCACTTCCGCGGTCTGCTCTGGGAGCGGGCGGGGCCGGCGGCCGCCGCGGGGACCACGTGGCCCGCGCCGGCCAATAGGCGCGCGGCTGGGGTGGAGCCCGGCCCCTCCGGGCTGCCGTCGGGCTGTTGGACACCAAGGGGGCAGAGATCGCCACAGACCCAGCGAGCGAGCCGCCGCGGAAAGGAGGTGCGGTTCGGGGTCGGTCGTGGGGGCCCACGGGCGGGAGGGGAGGGGGCGAGACGGCGTCGCCCGCAAGGTGTCCATCCCGCCCGCCACGGCCCCCGACCTCCCCTCTCTTTGCTCAGCACGAGGCTATGGAGCGCGAAGTTCAGCGGGTTCGCAGCGCGTTCGGGTCCGGCCGGTCGCGACCCCTCAGGTTCCGGCTGCAGCAGCTCGAGGCCCTGCGCAGGATGGTGCTGGAGCGCGAGAAGGACATCGTAGCGGCCATCACCAACGACCTGCGCAAGGTTGGTGCACGGCGGCGGGAGCCGGGACACCGCCTTCCGCCGCCCCACCTAGGGACCGCATTCCGCCCGAGCTTTCGCATTTTTTATTTGGTTTTGATTGCGCAGGCACTGTTGGGAGTATTATCTCCGGCAGTACAGATATTGCAAAAGTTCCGCCTGGTTTTCTCGATCGTGCGTGCCTTGCTTCGCCAGCCCCTCTCGTGCGATTTGCAGACACGTAGAAGTGCATGTGTCTTCAAACCTTTGTTGCTCTTTCGTGAATTGCTTGTTATTTTCTTGCTTGTTTTTCTGTTGCATTTATGGCCCTTTTCCTTATTTGTAGGAATTCTTTGTATATTCTGGGTTTCGATAATTTGTCGGCTTACTGTATTGCAGACATTTTTATCCTGGTCTATTTTCTTTTAACCTTGTTTGTTGTTTTCTTTTGTAATCAGGTTTTTTGGTTGTTACACTCAAATTTCCTCCACGCCGTTGTTTTATGCCGTTGTTCCTCAAACTCAAGGGCGCTGGTGATTCACCTGGGGATCTTGTTAAAATGCAAATTGTGGTTCAGTAGGTCTGGGAGAGGGTCTGACATTCCAAATTTCTAACAGTTCTCACGTGATACCCTGTTGCCTATTTTGGAACCACATTTTTTTTTTTTAGTTGCGGGGCATATGACCTACATATTAGTTTCAGGTGTATAACATAGTGATTCATTATGTATATATATTGCAAAATGATGGACATGCCTAGTTACCATCTGTCACCACCATACAAAGTTACTACAATATTGACAATAATCCCTATGCTCTACTTTACAGCCCCCTAATTTATTGTATCATTGGAAGTTTGTACTTCTTAATCTTCACCTATTTCGGCCAAATGCACACCTCCCTTACCTCTGGCCACCGGTTTGCTCTCTGTTTATAAGTCTGTTTTGTTTGTTCATTTGTTTTGTTTTTTAGATTCCACATGTAAGTGAATTCCACATATGGTGTTCATTTTTCTCTTCGCTTAGCATAACATCCTCTAAGTCTTCCATGTTGACAAGATTGCCCTTTTTTTTTATGGCTAATACTCGATTGTATATGTGTATCAGATCTTCTTTATCCATTCATTTGTCAGATACTTAGGTTGCTTCCATACCTTGGCAATTGTAAATAAGGTGTGGTAAACATACGGGTGCGTATATCTTTTCCAATTAGTGGCTTCATTTTCTTTGGCTAAATACTCAGAAGTGAAATTGCTAGATCACATGGTAGCTCTATTTTTAATTTTTTGAGGAACCTCCATACCATTTTCTGTGGTGGTTGCACTAACTTACATTCCCACCAACAGTGCACGAGGGGTCCCTTTCTCCACATTCTTGCCACATTTATTTCTTTTTGATATGAGCCATTCTGACAGGTGGGAGGTCATATCTCATTATGGTTCTGATTTGCATTTCCCTGATGATTAAGGATGTGGAGCATCCTTTCACGTACCTGTTGGCCTTCCCTATGTTGTCTTTGGAAAAATGTTTATTTGGATTCTCTGTCCATTTTGTAATTGGATTGCTTGTTTTTTTGGTGTTATGTGAGTTATTTATATATTCTGGATATTAATCCCTTATCAGATATATCATTTGCAAATACCTTCTTGCAAAGATTGCCTTTTCATTTTGTTGGTTTCCTTCGCTGTGCAGAAGTTTTAGTTTGCTGTAGTTCCGTTTGCTTGTTTTGCTTTTATTGTCCTTGCCTGAAGAGATAGATCTAAAAAAATATTGCCAGGACTGACATCCAAGAGTTTACTGTCTATGTTTTCTTTTAGGTTTTATCGTTGTAGGTCTTACATTTAGGTATTTAATTCATTTTGAGTTTATTTTTGAGAATATTGTAAGAGAATGGTCCAGCTTCATTGTTTTGTATGTACCTGAGGAGTTTTCGCAACATCCAGAAAGGTAGATGGAGATGGTGTCAGGCCAGCTAGGCTGAAGGAGGGCAAGAAAACTGCCACCCACCAGCACTTCTGTACTGGGAGAAAGTCCCTACACATCCCTGCCCCTCTGGAAAACACCTTAAAATAAAATTAGTCAGTAAATCTCCTTCACGTGTGGCCCAGGTGATTTTCAAACTGCTGCCCCTGTGCTGGGGTTTGGAGTATGTGAGTTTGTGCACAGGCCCTTTAAGAGTGGAGTCTTGGTTTCCTATAGCTCCCTAATTTTCAAAGCCAGATGTTATGGGGGCTCGTTTTCCCGGTGCAGTTCCCTGGGATTGGGAGGTGCCTGGACAGGGGCTAGAACCCCTGGCTCCCCAGGGAGGCCCTCTGTGCCTGTATGGTTCCTCCCGCTTGTAGCCCCCAGGCCTGTGTCAGGGACGGAGGAGATGGGTCCTGACCAGATCGCACTCTGCCCAACCTACCTTTCTCCAGGTGGCTTTTTCATTTTAACATTAGCTGCGGAAGAGCTGTTCTGCGAGTCTTCAGCTGGTTCCCAGGGAGGGTTGCCCTACATGTTGTAGCTTTGGTGTGTCGGTGAGAGGGTTGAGCTCAGGACCCTCCTGCTCCGCCTTCACAAAAAATCTGGGCTCACATTTTGAGTAACAAGGTTTTGGGCAGTGTTTAGGATGTAAGTATATATCCCCTATATATTCTAATAGTAATATCGTCATCTCTGTTTACTTTTTATCTTCATTCCAGGGATAACACGGCATTGTCAATCTTCCTTCTTCACTTCCCCCACTCAGAAAACATTCTGATGGGAAGTAACATCAGTAGTAGTAGGAACAACAGTAACTATAAAATTTCCTTTATTGTACTTTTGGTGGAAAAGGGCTATATGATCAAATCAACAAGGTGGGATAATTAAAATTTCAAAGTCTGAATCTTTCATTCTATAAGCAGCAGATATCTGTGTGAGTATGTAAATATATAGGATTAATAAAGAAATATAATTAAGTTCCTTGCCTTTGAGGGTTTTAAATTTGGTTGGGAAACAAAACAGACAGACATAACGTGAGTATAGTTATAAACCATAACTGTTGAAGAGTGAAAAACTGTAATTGCTGTGGTTTATAAACATGATCAAGGCAGGCTATTCTCAATCAGGGAAGTCTTCCTGAAAGAGATAATGTTCAAGCCTCATTTTAAATGGCTCAGTAAAGAAGGATTTAAAGAGATAAATATTTTAGAAAGGGAATTAGCAAGTCCTCAGTGAGGACCTGGAGGTTGCCCAAGGAACTGGAATGGCAAAGCAGCCCGTTATCGCTGTCGGGGTCCCAGGCCGGAAGTTTCTGACATTCAGGGCAGAGTGTCATAGCCACGCAAAGTTAACTGTGGTTCTGTCCTAACAGAGTGAACTCAACGCGTACAGCCAGGAAGTCATTACCGTTCTTGGAGAAATAGATCTCATGCTGGAGAAGCTTCCTGAGTGGGTTACTGCGAAACCAGCTAAAAAGAACCTGCTCACCATGCTGGATGAGGTCTACGTTCAGCCAGAGCCCCTGGGGGTCGTGCTGATTATTGGAGCTTGGAACTACCCTCTTGTTCTCACCATTCATCCTCTGATAGGAGCCATCGCTGCAGGTGTGGCCTCAGCTTATGTCTTCATACCTTTTTAGAGGGGCTTATTTTCTTTCAGGTTACAAATTAAGGATAGTGGCTAATTACATAAATTCACTTTGCCTTGGTGTGCCTTGTTTACACCAGAAGTGTACTGAGAATTCATAAATACTATTACTACTTTTCAAATGGGCTCCAGAGAAGTTTGCAGGGTGACTGCTCTTTGAAACACCTGGGGAGTCCATCTGAGAGGGCATTAAAGGCATGAGTCAGCAGGCCCAGGAGCTTGGAGTCAGGCATCCCTATTCTGGTGTAGGTTCAGTTGCCAGCTCTGGTCTTGGATGAACCATTTGAGTCTGCCAGACCAGTTTCTCCAGTCAGATAAGGGCCGAGGGAGTAAAGCTAGCTGGGGGGGGCCTGACAAGCCCCAAGAGACTCATTTCTTACTTCTGCAGGATCCTGGTCAGTAGCTTTTGCCGACAGAGCTTGTTTGCCCAACATTTCCAGGGCAAACGGGAAAGCCCAATGGTGGGAGTGGGAAAAGAGTGCGGGGAAGCTGGAGGAATGGGGCTGCTGATGAGCCCATTACCGGTGGCCTGAGGATGGAGCTGAGGGTTGGCATGTGAGGAAAAAGGAGAATGAGCCTACTCTCATTATGAGGAGGAACAGAATTAAAGCTGTGGAAATAATTGGAATACCAGATCCGTATTCCCCACATGAGTCCCATTTTTGTGGCTACTAAAGCCACCAAACAGCAATAGTAGGTATGCTATTTAGTATATTTAATGTACTACTTGGAGTAATAGTAATAAATGTAAGTATACTATTACTCAGGTATGAGATGATACTGGTCTGCTTTTTGCTTTGTTTAGGAAATGCTGCGATCATCAAGCCTTCTGAAGTAAGTGAACACACAGCCAAGATCTTGGCGGAGCTCCTCCCTCAGTATTTAGACCAGGTAAGGACCGCCTGATCCGCCCCCACACACAGGTTCTTCCTGCTCACCTGTGTCATCCGCAGCTGGGGTTCTGTGGGCAGGTTCCCTAGCCTCCAGTAAGTTTAATAAAAGAAGCTAAGTTTCATAATAAACATGGAGTCACTCAGCTACTGTGGTTACACAGGTACTTGGGCCCAGGGCTTCCTAGGCAACCCCCACTATTTACAAATCCTCTTTTGTCTTTTGGCATTTTGGATTAACCTTTGATCTAACGTGATTTGGGGTGTATCCGTTTAAAGCCTTGTTTAGTGAGGGACTGGTATACTGTGCTAGGTGCTGGTAATCTCTTTCGTCTTGATGGGGTATAGTTACTTAAGGACACTTCTGCTTTTAAAATGGGTGAGTCTGTAGCATGAAATTTGCAAGAAGAAAATGGCTTCCTGAACCAGAGTGTTCTGGAGTTAAAGAGATGGCATTTAAGAGTATCAAAAGTTAGATAAAGAAGATGATCTCTGCCTGAATCAGAGGCTCTGTGCCCTCCTAGGTTTATGATGCCACCATGAACTTGGGACTAGTTAGTTCTCCTTGGAATTGTACAGGGAGGAGTCCTCATTTAGCTTTCATTGAAAGACAACTTTAAAATATCACATCTGGAGTTGTAACCCATTAATTTATAATAAATCAGAGGCACCTCGGGGTCTTGAAATACCATTGTTCTCTCTGTTGCCTCATCGCTGTTCGAGCAGCCCAGAGAACAGTTCTGGTCTGACAGCTGTGGTTATCCGGTTCAGGATGATGAGGAGGACAATCGATGTCATGGGTCGAGTAGGATTTGGGACCAAGGTAGAGGTTGAAGGTCCTGTTTGCCCCTCCTCATGGCTAAATTCTCCATGATCTGACTCTCCAGATGGGGTAAGGATGCCCACCCTAGCTCACTTAGTTTGGGACCAATCATGTTTGCTCTGTAGATTAAGCCACATGCTAGTGAAAATGTGAAACATGTTGGGCAGTTGAACTACAGAGTGAACGAGAACTCATCTTCCCTCCTAGTTAGCAGTCAAGTAGAAACATGAGGTCCACAAGGGAGGCTTCCTATCCATCCCTGAGGCTCTTCTGGACATCTCCCTCTATCTGCTTTCCTTGCCCACTGGTTTATGCCACTGTTTTTCATACTGTTATCATCCAAGATGCTTTCTCTGATGTAATGTTGGTAATATCACAGTGCACAGAAGGGCTCAGTTCAAAGCCATGTGACTTCTCTTCAGTAACCAGTGAGTAAACAGGCTCAAGAGACGATCAATAGGTTGCCAGAGGTCCCATAAGCTAGTGGGTGACAGGCCCAGGTCTAGTCCAGATCTGGCTTCAAAAGCAAATGATCTCATCTGCATTCCCCTGCATTCATTCAGCAGACCTTTACTTGATTCCTACTGTGGGTCAAGCGTACCCTGTATTGTGTAGAGAGAGAACATTGGGGTTAATACATTCAGGTGGGACCTGTTCTAGTTACGACAGCAGCCACGTTTTCTCGCTCAGATCCTCAGCTTGCAAACTGCCATCTGCATTTTCTTGGTCAGATCTAATTATTTGCTGTCTTTTTGTCTTCATTGCTGAGCTCGTGAGAAAACAGTGAACTCTCAGGTCAGTTCCACTGTTGGCTTATGACTCTCAGATGCCACCAGACAGCTCTCCTCTTGCCCTCTGTCAGCTCCTCCTATCATCACAGGGGCTGGTCGCCATCTTCCCTGATATTCCTGAATGTTACATGTTTACACTGAAGAAATTGTTCATGTTAGACAATATGATGAATTTGGCAATGTATGTTTTTCTGTCTTTAAGGACTTGTATGTTGTCATTAATGGTGGTGTCGAAGAAGCCACGGAACTTCTGAAGCAGCGATTTGACCACATTTTCTACACGGGAAGCACTGCAGTTGGAAAGATCGTCATGGAAGCTGCTGCCAAGCATCTGACCCCTGTGACTCTTGAACTGGGCGGGAAGAGCCCGTGTTACATTGACAGAAACTGTGACCTGGACATCGCCTGCAGGTGAGACTGGCGCTCTGCTTAGCTGTGGTTTTCCCAGCCCGGAGGAGACCTCTCCTAACGGGTCAGTGTATCTTCTTTGCACTGGAACCTCGTGCCTCATGGATCCGAGGGACTGTGGTGGTTGGTGTCCATAGGAGTAACCTCTGTTGGTGCCCCTGCCAGAAGACATGGCCACGAGGTCTTGACGTTATGTGGTTGGCCTTAGGAGTTAAGAAAAAGTGCCTTCCTCTCAAGATGATAGTCCCGGAAACTTTACTGTTCTGCTGGCAGATAATCCATGAAGTAAAGTACCGTGTGTGTGCCTAATGGAGTCTTCAAATTTCCAACAGAAAGGGTATTATGTGGACCTCTTAACTGAGGTCCTTTGTTGACAAAATCACTATTACTCACACATGAATAGCATCTTGCCTGTGGGAACTAGAAAAAAAAGGGTTTCAGGTTCCCTGTACTAAATCAGGTGTAGCTACCCAGAACTGCCACAGCCCAGGACTGGGTGTGTGCTCGCGGTGGCACGGCTCTCTCCCACCTCGGAGGTGAGCAAAGGCGGCTTAAGGAGTTCGGCTGCATCGGGTTGGCTTTGTGAGTAGACATCTACCTGCCCCAGCATGAGACTCTTGGTAGTGACATTCAGGTCATGGACTTGGATCCATGCACAGGACAGCGTTCTGAGGCGGTGAGAGGCCCCGCAAAGAACAGGGTGGTCTCGGAGGCTGGATGTTGTCTGCTTTATGCTCAGACACCTGGCCAGCAGGACCTAAAGCCAAACCAGGAGACACGACGTGGACCTCCTGTCCTCCTCCCAAACGCCCTCTTGGCTGGAGTGGGGGAAGGAGGAACAGGGTTTTGTGAGGCTGTTTCTCCATCTCCCTGCAGCAGGCAATGGCTTGTTAATCAAGTACTATTTCCCGTGGGCTGGTGTGAGAATTTCCCTGCTGCTTAGAATGTTCTACATCAGTTGGAAAATGCATTCTAAGTTCCAGCCAATTTATTTAGAAATGAATTTTTTTAAGTTTTATTTTTTGTGAAGATTACCAAGTAAATGTATGAATATGTGGTAGTTGCAAAGTACTCAACGCAAAATTATGTAACAAGTGGATAGTAGACTGCATTCCATGGCTATTCTGGGTTTTTCCCCCCTGCAGACGCATAGCCTGGGGGAAGTATATGAACTGCGGTCAAACCTGCATTGCTCCTGACTATATTCTCTGTGAACCATCCCTCCAGGATCAAATCGTGCAGAAGATTAAGGAAAGCGTGAAGGTTTGTACTTAACACATTTGATTCCATTGGTTTCATTAAAATATGGAGTCAAATCATCTGTTTTCAGCCAGCATCGCTATTCCCTCATCTGCCCAGGAAAATTCCAGTAGCACATGTGACTGAATTAACTTATTGGCTGATGAAAAATGCTCTGTGCACCTCTCGTAGACTTCTTGGGGAGCAAGGTTAGGTTGGTGTTAAACCCACTTAAAACTGTCTCATTGATTTGCTTATGAAACAACTGGTTAGTTGTGGTACTGGCTTTAAAAAAAAATCAAATCACTGTTTTGTGCTTGTAAGCGAACTGTTTGTCCTTGAAATGAGTAAGAGGTGCTCTGGCATGTTGATCATTGCTCATTAAGGGTATCGGTTCCTGTGTGTGCAGAGGTGTAGGAAGGCCAGTAGTTTGGAGGAGTGAGTTAATTAAATACCTATTTATGTTATACTTTTGACACGGTTATCAATCTTTCAGGGTGTTTAAGACCCTTGGTAAGGGAATCAAGGCTGCATGGTAGTGTGTCCTGAGCTAAGCCTTAAAGAAATGTAGGATTTGGAGTGGAAGAAAGGAATGGGATGAACCAGTGTGACGGAGTTCACCGTGGGAGGGGGTCAGTAAGCCCTCTGGGTGGAAGAAATTATGGGAATAATCATTGTTCCCTCAGCAGGTGTTCACTGAACGCTGACAGGAAGGATGAAGCACATGCAAGAGCTTAGCAGTATGTACATAGGTACATGGTCAAGAACATTGGTTCATGATCAGAGAATAAGAGGTCAGATACCAGGAAGTTTAGGGAAGTCAGTGCCCCCAGCAGGGTGACTCTGGGCATGAGGGGCTGAAGGTGTTGATGTGGAGGTAGACGTCAGTGACAGGACTGAGGGGAAGCCAGACAGGAACACACAAGAAGAACTGGCCGGTCAGAAAGTGGATGGCAGAGAGAGAGAGGGGCCACAGATAACCTGGGAATCGGACAAGACATGCTTAGGCAAGTCTGGTGTTGAACTCAGCTTCAAGGGAATAAGAGCCCTTCTGCCGCCTTTGAGGCATTCGTTCTCTTGACACACTGGTTCTCTGCTGAGGTTCCCTAGAGAGCCACCTAGGAAGTCGCCAGTCCTCACCTCACCCTTCCAGGACACAAAGCAGCTGGTCTGGGGTCTCGGGGTGATTCTCAGGTGCAGCCAGCATTGGAAACCACTGTTGGTGGCCCTGGACTTACGGCCCAGGAATGTGCATGTCAGTGGCTGCCTGGTGGTTCCTGCCTCCCAGACCACGGACTGTGGGCCGAGGGTGGGTGAGCAGTGCTCATTCGGATTGCCAGGGTATGAGTGCTCTCCCAAGGCTTTGAAATGATGCAGCAGTTCAGTAATTCTGTGTGTGCTTTGCATCATAAATACTGGCTGTATGATTTCGAAGCTCTTTTGCTTTTGAGGCTAATTTACCAGAACTTAATTCTGATCCTTTGTGTGATTTCCCTGTTACCTACAACTGGTGGAAATACTAGTCCCGAAAAGATGTACAAGTAGCACAAAGCTCAGCAAACTTCCTGTGAAGGGCTGAGTATTTCAGGCTTTTGCAGGCCCCCGCGTCTCTGCTGCAACTATGCAACTCCTCACAGGAGACAGGCAGCCCCAGCTGCAACACCAGGGGGCAGGTGGCCCAGTTCAGATTGAGATGCCCCCCACCCACTGCTGGCTCCCGCATTCGCCCCCGGGAGGGCCTGCACGGAGTGTGCAAGAGATCCCTGCAAGCCCCTGAAACTATATGATAGATCTGTGCGTGTGCTTGAGTTCTTGTCCTGGACCTGACAAACAGCTTAAACTCACTGCTGGTATACTATTATAAAAGTACTTGATTGGGTGGGGGGGGGGGGCGGGATATAAAACCAGATCAGTTTTGGGGCATGAGTGGATTTTGTACTTGTTAAAGAAATTGAAATAGGGTCTTTAGTGGCAAATACTATTGTTTTAAATAGGCATTTTATGGAGAAAATATAAAAGAATCTCCTGATTATGAAAGGATCATCAGTCTTCGTCATTTTAAGAGAATACTGAGTTTGCTTGAAGGACAACAGATTGCCTTTGGCGGGGAGACGGACGAGGCCTCACGCTATATGGGTAATGGAAATTCGCCTTCCTCTGGAGACACGGCGACTTGATGGTCTTACTGGCACTATTTACTGGCACTGATGTAGTGTTTAACGAACTGTTAGATACTGCTTTCTGGTATACTGCTCTGGTTGTAGACTACTTAAAGATGGTTTTATATATTTTATATATGTACATATGTGTGTTTAATAATACTACGTGTTGCATTAAGTTTTTATACTTACACATATTTTGTCTAATTTTTTTTCTTCCTACAACCTAAAACTCTGAGAAATAGAATCAAACTGTGTAATTATTTTCAGCTTATGGCTGGAAAAGCAGCACAAAATAGCCAGTTGCAGTCCTTTTCCAGAAACAGTGTTTTGATCTATGGTGCTTGACCTTATTTTTTGTTTACTTTCTTTTTTGTGCTTTTTACTCTTTGCCATGAATATGTATTATTTCTGAGTTTTAAACACATTTGTCTAAAATAACATAGAAGACAGGAGAATAACAGACATGTTTAGCTGGCAAGGCAGCTACCCCAAGTGGCTTGACTCACTCCTTCCTTCACGTAGAAGAGGGTGTGAGATGTGATCTCCAAAAAAAACCCAACTTAAAAAAAAAAAACAAAAAAACCCCACAGAAGCTAAAGGACTTAAACAGTAAGCAAAATCATTCTCTCATAATAAGCAGGCCCAAGGTACTTCTGGTCTGTTAATTAAATGGCTCGGTGACCCCCTCACAAACCCCGAGTCCTTCACCTTCCTGTTCTCCCATCAGCACATTGACTTTGCCCCCTTCTAGGCGAGTTAATGATGAGGTTAATAACTAGCTCAATTAGTTAGGAACTTTGCCCTGACGTGCAGTCAGGGTCACCTTACCTGAGCACATGGCTGTGCAGAGGAGGGTGGACACCCAAACCCAACCAGGTCTCTGACCCAGGGACGCAGTGGGCAGCGGATGGGGGAGCAGCTTACATAGCCCTGGAGCAGGCTGGAGTGAGCCATCCTCAGGCACAGTGCCAGGGCGACCTAGTAGAAAATCAGGGGTACAGGAAAGAGCACACTTGTTATTGTCGGTGTCTCCTCTGTTCATGGATGATTTCGGGGGCCTGCCGAGTACTGCTCATTGGTGCCTGGCTTGGCATGGACGTTTGGGGCACTGCAGGGCTTCCTCAGCGTCCATGTTGCCCTCCTTTCTTGTGCCCCTTCCCCATAGTGGATGCAACACTGAATTAAGGGTTAGGGTATCTTGACCAATTAAGTATATTTTCTCAACCTGTCTAATAGAGTTGAAATAAAGGTGAATGAGATCATATGCAAGAAAGCCCTTGAATTAAGAATTGGTATTGAGGGTATTAGGCTCAGTGAAATAAGCCAGGCAGAGAAAGACAAATACCATATGATTTGACTTATTTGTGGAATATAAAAACAAAGCAAAGCGGAACAAAACATTATTAGATTCATAGACACTGAGAGGTGACTAGTGGTTACCAAGGGGGAGGGAAGGTGGGGGGGGGCAGATAAAAGGGCAAATTCGCAGTCCCAGTATAAGTTGATCATGGGGACTGTTGAACCACTGTGATGTACATTTGAAACCAGCGTAAGATTATTAACAATACTTTAAAAATAATACTTTTTTTTTTTAAAGAATTGGTGTTGATTTGATCCACAGAGGGGCTGTCTGCACTCCTAGGAAGACCCATCTAGAAAAAGATAAACATAATCCCCACTGCAAACGAATACAGCTGTGAACAGGCCAGATACAAACAGCATATACACAAGCATCTATGTTTCCCATGGTTTGTTTGAGGATCCCCTGATACACATGCTTGGAGATGTTTAATATGTACACGTTTCATCCACACCCACACTCGGGGCTTTTTTTTAATAGATAATGCTTGGGTGGGAATGGGAGAGGGACGGGGGGTGTGACACGGGTGAGGCTTTGCCTTTCTGTCTTCGGCTTCAGCGGTTCATTTTCCATTCTGCCTTTTCAGCCCCAACAGTACTTACTGACGTTGATCCTGAAACTAAGGTGATGCAAGAAGAAATTTTTGGACCAATTCTTCCAATAGTGCCTGTGAAGGATGCAGATGAAGCCATAAAATTCATAAATGAACGTGAAAAGCCCCTGGCTCTGTATGTGTTTTCTCACAACAATAAGGTAGTTTATCGGTTGTGACTCACTGTCATAAACTGCATTTCTTCTTTGCCACAAAGCAAACGCCAGTTGATTTTGTACAACACAGAGCCTGCCTGGTGAGCCTGTATTCAGAAGGGCCACAGGTGTGAGGCCCTGGTGCTATCGGTGTCACCTTTCCCGGGCCCCGGGGATTAGATCTACGTCTTCAGGGGTGGGCATCACAAGTTTCTTTGGCTCGCAAACACCTCCAGATAATTAGACTTTCATGTACCAGCCTTAGTGGCTTAGGTCCTGGTGCACTCCCCAGGGCGTTGCTGTGTAAGAGCCTTCCCTTCGTACCCAGATGGCATTCACAGCCTCTTGGGGAGGGCTGTGGGGGACTGACCTCTGCCACTGTCACAGGAATGGTTGTGAAGTCTTGGATTCCAGTTTTTCCAGTCACATTACTTTGTTGTCAGGGTGCTGGACCCATCACCGCCAGGTGAGCAGGGTAGCCCCTGTCCAGCTGGCTCGTTCGCTCGCCTCATAAGTGAACTGCTAAGGGATGGTGGCCTTAGATGGGCAAGTAAGTTCAGGAGCCTGCTGAAAAAGAGGAAAAGCTAGGAGGAGGAAGGTGGGACCACTCAAGGGCCGAGGAGTTCACAAAGCAAATATTGTCTGCAGAGCCTTTGGTGATAACGTGCAGGTGGTCACGGGGCTGCTGCTATAGAGATGCAGTGGTGTGAGGTGAGAGTAGGCGTGTGGGGCCCAGTAAAGGAAGGCTTCTTAACAAACAATGGTCTGATATTTGAACTGACCACAGGCAGTATGCAGGCAGGAAGCAGGAAGCCTAGAGTCTGATGGCCAGGGTGCAGGTTGTGGGGAGCACATCCCAGTGACTGGGTCCTGTAACCAGAGTCCACCATGGTGTTCACGACAACGCTCAAGAGCTCTTTGGCAGCCAGGTGAATTGATACTCAACAGCCAAATGTCATTGTGCCTATTCTGGTCTTAAGCCAACCATATTTTTTTCTTAAAAAATAAGAGATTAAGTCTAAAATCTTAATATTTTTTGCATTTCAGAAAAACTAAGTGATATCTATTAATTGTATGCTATTATTTAGAGCAGAGATGGAGAAATACTAACAATTTTTAAAAACCAGAATATATGTAGTCTAATCTGTCCCTTATAACAAAAGGCTTTGGTGCTCTGGGGAGTCCAGCTGTAGGTGGTGACTGAACCACAGAACTGGTTCAGCGCCACCTCCCTCGAGGTTCTGGATATGCATCTGGTGCTAGACGCCAATCACATGTTTGCTAAATTGAGCACTTTAGATTATTTATGTATTTGGCATGGTGTTCCCAAATTCAGATAGTCATGCCAATACATGAAGGTGCGGTCCAGGTCCTCCAGCCACAGCCTGCACTGCAGGCACCACAAATCCAGGAGCCTTTGTTCTGTCCCTCAGCTCATTAAACGGATGATTGATAGAACATCCAGTGGTGGTGTCACAGCCAATGACGTGATCATGCACTTCACGCTCAGCTCTTTACCCTTCGGAGGAGTGGGTAAGTCATCCTGAGTCCTCTCAGAGGGCCATTTCACGAACCACTTGTCCAGGGATTTGAGTTAGCTGTCTGCTCTGTCGTCCTCTCCTGAGAGAGGCCTTCCCTGACATCCAGCGTGAAGGTCGTCTTCCCACAAGGCTCTCTAGATTACCCGTAACTCCACTAGTTAAAGATAACCTCCGGTGTATGTCCTTAAAATTCTTTTCCTTACATACATGTGCACACATATACATAAATGTATGACTATTCAAAAATGGTTATCCTGTCGTGTGTTGTTTTCTAGCCTGAATGTGACAATATGTGACATTTTCCCATGTCAATATGCACGCACGTCGGGATCTTAGTAACTGCGTACTGTTCCATTATGAATGCAGCATATTTATTTAACTAATTTGGTTTTTGTGATTTCAAAACTTTTGGTATCATGATTCTATATTGTGCAATTTCTGATTATTAGGAAAAACAGTAGTATAATTGCTGTGTTAAAAGGGCTTTTTTTCAAAATGAAATGCCGTTTTCTTCTAACTCAAAGGCTTATTGGGAAATGGGCAAAAACAAACAAAATACTAGAGAAAGTTCTAAGAAAAAATGTATAACTTCCCAGGCATAAGTATTGTTAATCTTTTGGCATATAGTTCAGATTTTTCTTTTAAAATGCGTATCTTTTGATATGTGTTGCCAAATTTCCCTATAGTTTCCATTATCACCTAAGTCAAACACCACCAGCCTGGCCCCAGTAAACTGCTTCTAGGGTCCCAGTTACCATGCCTCTTGCCGCTGTGCTGTATGCATGTGTCTACCCAGCACATATTACAGATGGAAACTGTCACACGTCACAGAGCATGGCTTTTTAAGAGAGTGGACTTAACTCACTTATTACCACCCAGCTGTGTAGTCCTCTCGTCCTGGTCTTTGTTCCTTTCTAGGATCTCAGAGCAGGTGGGTGAATAGAGGACCATGAGTAAATAGAGCCAGATGGAATGGTGGCAGGAGAGCACACAGTACTTCCGGCGGGACCTGTTGGGATACACGTTCTGGCTTTCACTTTCACCTCAGTCCGATTCTCTACCTCTGCGAGCTCCCTTTCCCTCTCTGGAATTGGGGGTGGTGCTGAAGGTCACTTCCCTGGGGAGAATTTCCTGGAAGAGCCTGTCGCCCTGGCCGTGCAGTTAGACGGGGTGTTGCAGGCCGCAGGGAGGTCTGTGCGTGTCCCTGGCGTTGTGCAGCCCGAGGAGGACCTGGTGTCACCTACAGAGGGGCCTGTTGTGTCTCTTCCTTCTATTTCAGGTTCCAGTGGGATGGGAGTTTATCACGGAAAATACAGTTTTGATACTTTTTCTCATCAACGTCCCTGTTTATTAAAAAGGTTAAAGGGAGAAAGTGCTAACAACCTCAGATACCCTCCCAACAGCCAGTCAAAGGTAGACTGGGCAAAATTTTTCCTCTTGAAACGGTTCAACAAAGGGAAACTCAGTCTCCTGCTGCTCACTTTCCTGGGCATCTTGGTGGCTGTGCTTGTCAAGGTAAGTCCCCATTTCTCACGAGGTGCTGGTCTCTCTGGGCCTGCCCTAAAGGCTGCCACATAATTTCATTTGTCTTGGCAGCTCTTCTCAATTTTATAAATTACCTCTATGTTTCATATTAACCTTCAGAGCCTAAGACAAGGTCAGTGAAGTAGCTGGCCAGCCACCTATTTCTGTATTTTAAATAAGGTTGTAGTGGGGGCACAGCCACAACTCCTTTCTTCCTTTGCATCTCTGTCTGCATTTATGCTACAGCAGCAGAGTTGAGTCGTTGGAACAGAGACTGTTTAGCCCGCAGACCCTAAATTCTTACAGAAGAAGTTTGCTGACCCCTGGTTTAAGAGTTTAAAACATTATCGAACTTGCTTGCAGCATTCTGATCTCTCTGGTCCTTTTGCTATTGGTGTCTCGGTGTCAATTTTGTTGTTGCATGTGTGTGAAATCTGCATGCCCTCGGGGTAGAGGAGAGAATTCTGTGGTGGTGGTGGTGAGGGAAGCTTGACATTTTCCTCCCAAAGTTGATCACCATGTCAAGTTTGTCTTTGGTGATTGATTATTATAGACGTGAGCTTGCCAGGAGGCCCTTGTGATAGCCGGCCTCCCCTGGCAGTTTGTATATCCTTGGGGCAAAGGACTTTTGGAAAGATGATGGATGGGGGAGGCAAGTGTGTTCTTGGAGCGCTCAGCCAGTGTGCCCTGGAGTGAGACACTGAAAACAGTGACAATAGCCATGAACGGTAGCCGTGGAAGAGAGGCAAGCTGACAATGTGTAATGGAAATAGCTGTGTCTGTATCTGTGTTTTGTTTAAAATTTGAAAGGGGGTTGGCTCATCGTGTGCACAGCTTTGGTGGAATTGGAGATACCACTTGCATTTGAAATCATTTGGGTTTTCTCAGAAATACCAAGCTGTGCTGAAGAGAAAGGCCCTGTTGATTTTTCTGGCAGTTCACAGACAGTTACCTGGTAAACAGTGACGAGTAACGTTTCAGAACGCAGCTCTGTCTGTTGAGAATGAGGTAGGAACTACTTGTTTTCTCTCTATATGTGATGTGGGCCACATTGGGGTACACTTCCTTTTAGTTGTTTGTTTCTCTATATTTGGAGGCTTAGGGGTTATTGAGAAAATGTTTAACTTGTCTGTACCCAGACATCTTGGATCTTGGATCTTGGCCCAGAGTTACCAGAGTTTTAAAAGAGTAAGGAAGGGTTGCTGGAATCTTAAAAAAATGTGTAGAGGTAGTGGCTTAGCTGGATCTTAATGAAGCATACCTTGTTTCTAGAAAAAGTGCCTCCTTCCTCTTCATCCCTCAGCTGTCCTGGAGGAAGTGCCAGATGACCAATTCAGACCTACAGTTGCCATTTACACACCATTACATGCCATTACTCTTTGTTTCACAATCTGAGAATAATCTTCTGGAAATCTCTTAGGTCACCTTTTTTTGGTTTGGTTTTGAGTTGTTTTGGTTTAAAAAAAAAAGTTTGACTTTAGCAACCACAGTAGTGAACTTAGTGATTCAAAACGTGTGGAATTTAGGGGCTTTCTGTTCTGACTCCTGCATCTTCCTGAGGTCTGAAGCATGCTTGTATCCAGTCATTATCTGCCTGGCTTGCTCTTTTCCCATGACATCAGTCCCCAGCACATCTTATTGGTTGGGATGGAATTTCTTAGCCTCATGGAAAATTTGGAGGTCCAGGCTGACTGCTCCCAAGGGTTGCCCAATTCCCAGAAAGGTTCCCATGGGTGCAGTGCATCATGCCAGACAAGCCGGGGCAGGCCCGGGAATCCACCCAGAGCTCCCGAAGGGGTTTGGCAGATAAGCCTTCTCTGCAGGGTCTAGAGAAGCAGCAACTTACAAAAAGGTTTAGCTGGGAACCAGAAAATGTGGTTTTGATTCCTAGCTCTGAGATCAGCTTAATTAGGACTTGAGGCAAGACCTTTTCTGAGCCCATGCTTAGACCTCCGCTTGTGCATCTGGAAGGAGAAAGGAGGAATCGGTGATGTTCCACACCACCGTCTGCTCCCCTCAGCGCTCATTGCTGGGAGCCCGTGTGTTGGTGAGGATTGTTTTAGATTCAGTGTGAAACTTGGTGAAGATTTGGTTTTCTTTTCCTCTTTGCTTCCTCTCTGCTGTTCTCAGCTTTTATCCTTATTAAACCACTTTTATTTTAAATAAAGACTCTGAGCCTATATCGTACACATACTTGAGGAATTTTTGTAATTGCGAACATTTATCTGAGGTTGCTTTTCTGCACTTGGTAGTTATTTTGTTGTATTCTTGAATGTGATTTTGTTTTCATTTCACTAGAGTTAGAATGGATTTGGACCATTCTTAAATGGGAAACTGAAAGTCGCAATTATCAGTTTAAAGGAAGCATATCAGAATCTCCAAGTTAGGAAGGAGTTTTCTATAAGCATTTAAAATATGTTATGTGGAGAATACACAAAGTAAAGTTTTAATAAGGCTTAATATAAGCTGTAGAAAGCATTGTAGGGGGAATGGGTTTTAAAAAGTTGAGAAATACTAAAGGTTAAAATTGATAAACGTCATTAGGCCTTTGAAAATTAAATAGGACTTTGGAAACAGGCGGTGGCAGGACGTTTCAGCTTCAGTAGGTATGGATTGAATTTTGGAATTACTACTTTGGAATTTCGTAAACAAAATTATTTCTCAGTTTTCAGATTTCTGAGACTTACTTCAGTTTCTGACTTATAATGTGACTATAGTAAATGAGTATTTTCAAGTCCTGTTTCCTCTCTGACATTGTCTCATTGATATTAGACAGAATACCACCTCGGGCACCACCTCTCGTCTTTGGCAGGAGGGTATATTCTCCTCAGCCTAAACCACGCAGTCATCTTAGTTCTACAGATACATAGGCCTTTCTTACATAATGCAGTTAGAGTCTCTTGCAACAGGAGGTTATTTATTAAGAGGCCCGATGTTGAGTTCATGTTCCAGGGCTGGTTGGGTGGGTTTTTAAATCAGCAGAATAACCTGGATTCCTTTCTCCTTTTTTCAGGCTGGATACTACTGAAGAATGAATGATCCTGGCCAACCTCCAGCTTGCCTCTACTGAACTATTCCTCTTTTAAATAGTTAATGAACCAATCATTTTTAAATCCTACCAAAAACAGTAAGAAAATACATAGATGCACCATAATTGAGCCTGAAAGCCATTGCCACTCACCATTAATAAACCTGCCATTTCAGCCAGCTCCCAGATTCCCCTTATGGTGGGGACACTCAGAAAACCTATTCCAGATCTTAGAACTTTGGGCTAGGGGAGGAGAATGTGTCAAGCTGTCCTGAACAATTTGGAGATGAGGAGGAGTCTCAGAGCCTGTTCAGTGACTTCTTCATTCCAGTGTGTGGGACACAGAACCCCCTGCTTTGCTGCCAGCCCTCTGTGAGGCTCTCCAGAGCTCAGACCTGCCCAGGGCCACCAGCAGTCTTCTGCTGTCCAGAAAGGTGAGGCCAGATCTTCCCAGCCCAGCTTGTGGTTCGAGGCACTAAAACTGTGGTGGGGGAGGTCCCCGTCCCATTGGGCCTTGAGGCTCGGAGCTCCAGGAGTTGCTCTCCTGTCCGATGTGCCATCTGACAGGTGGTCTTCTTCCTTCTCATACATCCTCCATCCTGTCTTGTATTTGGTTTGCAACAGTCTGTTGTGGCTGTCTGCAAATGCTTTTTGTGACTGATAACACTCTAAACATCTCATAAATCTTAGGGCTTCCTGGAAGACAGTTGCCAATCTCGTGCAAGTATCACCTGTCATTTCTTACCGTGTAGAATTTCACAAGTTGTTTCTTGTGAAACCTATCTGGCATTTTTTAAATACTGTAATGAAGTGCTTACAATAATACTTACTCTTTCTCAAAATCTTTTAAGTTTCTTCTGCAGGACAATGCAAGTAAATTTCACTTATTTAAACTTCAGGGATATCCCTTTCTGAACAAACTCAGCCTACAGAACTGACCATGGGAAAACCATGTCCTGCCATGGGCAAGAGGCCTCGGATATTCAGGGGTTTGGAGCTTGAGAGCCTTGGGGCTGATGGTGGGTTGTTTGGAGAAGCTTGAAGGACTAGCCACAGCAGTTGGGAACACTGTAGGGGATGTAGGATGTCTCTGCAGAGTCTTCTGAGCATGGCTGAGACCCTAGGTCCTTGAGCAGAGTGGGAAAATGCTGAAAAAGGGTCCAGCGGACTACAGCCTCCCTGCCAGGGGGTGCTACAGGGCTCCACCCTCCCCACCCCTGTGTTTGAAAACAGACTCGGCCCACTCAGAGAATAGAATCTGCTTCATAGAATGTGTAGTCAGCTCACGTGGATTTGCTCCAGTAAGGCCGTCTGAAGTATGTGCTCACCCCAGGATGAAGTGTCAAGGATTAATAAGCACTAGGCTAGTTTAGGGAAAATGTGCTTACACTGTGGCTCTAACTAGCAGAATAATCAGTCATAAAATACCATAGATAAAATTGCAATATGGAATTTTCATTTAGTATATTGTACATTATAATTCTAGTTAATGGCTTGGCTACTAGTATATTCTGCTTCAAAATAAATACATTTGATAAAATTGACAAGTTGTCATAACATTCTCAGTGTGGAACTTCAGATAGGCACTGTTGAGACAATTATTTGATCATAGTTTTCTCTTAACTATAAATCCAGTTTTTACCTGAATCTATCAGAGATGGTATTTGTCAACTTTAAGTCCTGCTTTCTTATTTTAATTCTTAGCTAGAAATGTTTTCTTAAGCTTTTCTTTCTGTCATTTGTGGGTTTTTGTTTTAAGTCACCTATAATAGTAAATAGGTTTTTTTCTAATGATGTCCTCCCATCCCCATTTTCTGACCTAAAACAGGTGTTTCCTGTAGCATATTCATAGGGTGCTAATCACTTCGATTTTACACAAAAATTGGTCCCACCAGCAATCTTGTCTACCAGGGTACGTGGCACAGGCTGAGGGTCTCTTGAGGCGTAGTCCAGCGCGTCCAACGTGTCCACCTGCCCTGGTCCCACAGGAGCTTTTGCAGGGTGGACCCTGTGTGGGTGTGCAGTGGGGTCAGCTGCTTCTGGCTCTCTGCCTGTCTCCGAGCTGTTTAGCTAGTGCCTGGTGGTCAGGACCCTAATGATGAGCCCCATGATCAGGGTGGCTGATGCCGCTCCCAGCGCAGCCCCCCGGCGGATGGCCAGCTGTTTCACTGACAGGCTGCTGGCGGGAGCTGAATGGGCGTGGATTGCTTCTGGACTCCTGAAGAGATCCCTAGGACCTCCGGGCCTTGAGTACGTTGTCAGGGTGATGCCAGGGGAGCCTTCCGTAGCCACTGCAGAGGCAAACAGGAGCAAACTCGGCACTGCCGGGGGCTAGAGGGGCTCTGGGCCTTGGAACCAGGGCCGTGGCTAGTCCACCTGGCTGCATTTCTTTTGCCACATGGCTGGTTAATTGACCTTTGCACCTTAAGGAGAAAGTGCCTGTACAGTAGAAAATGCTTGCCTTAACCTACAGCATAATCAGGAGAGGATCCTGTGGGAAAGCATCTTAAACTGAATTTGATGGGTAGATGAAGGTGCGGCTAAGATCGAATGAGACGTGTTCCTGTCTGAGCTTGTCCTGTGATGCCGTGAATGTAACTTACACGTGCGACTTCGGAGCGCATATTCAGTGCTTAGTTGACCATGCCTTACTGTATTCCTGGGGACAGTTTAAGCTCCAGTAGTTTTAGTCCACTGGCTCGCTACTGCACCAATCAAGGCACAGCCTAGGATGAGATGAGGTCACTGAGATAACAGGGCTTTGGGCAATAGCGCACATACCTGGCATCATGCATGCCAGTCCTGGGGCGGGAGGGCACCTTGCTGGGACTGTCACCTCCTCATACAGGCATGGGAGAGAAGCCAGAGGTGCCCGTGTGTCTGATGTGTGCCAAGGCAGACAGGGAAGCCCCCTGGCCACTAGGTAGAGCCAAGCTGTCCTGCCCAGACCAGCTGCTGAGCTCAAGACACGGCCTGCCCTGGGGTGGTGTGATCATGCTCTAGGCCCTGAGGGTTCCACCCTTGGGTCTTTGCTTCTTGCAGTTGTGGGATGATGGGGAAGAGCCCTGAGCTCCCAGCCTTGCCTCATCCGAGCGTGGGACCGCAGCTCCCCTCACAAGGCTGAGGAGGTGAGGTACTTCATGCAGGGCCTTTAAATAATAGGTAGTGTTGTTTTCCTGGTGCTTATTTAGCGCATCGTTCTCATGCCCAGAGGAAGAAGGACACCTTGGGCTTGCGTGTTTCCCAAATGCCTGCAGCTCATGGGACAGCCAGGAGCAGAGTGCCATGGGAGGTGTGCGCCCAGTGCAGTAACAGCGTTACCTGAAGATAAAACAGCTTTCTCAGGCCCGGGCCGGGGGTCTGCGCTCGTGGCGACCGCCGAGCTCTCGCTCTGCTGCTGCATCCCTGTGTGTTTCTGAGCCTGTGACGGAGAAATGTGGCCTGGGTCAGCCCGCCAGCCCTCCCGTTCACCACCGCCCCTAACCCTGCTCTGCCTTTCAAACACTGCAAGCTAACGCAGGACATGCTCATAAATTCATAGTTTTGGGAGGCTTTAAAGTGGTAGTGTTTTTGATAATATTTACCCATTGCCTGAGATGCCAAAACCACTTGATCACACATGAAGGCAAACCCATGCTCTGGTAGGATTCGGGGTCTTTGCAAGAACACCCCCTTCTGTGTTCTGCGTGCAGACCAAGCTGTGCTTTTGCTGTGCCTGAGAGGCAAACACTGACTTATCCCGTCCTTTCAAGAGATCCGTGCACAGGGCGATGGCTTTGCCTCTTTGTAGTCAGGGCGCACGGGCTCATCTGGTTCGGCTAGTCTGTCTGCTCTTTGCTTTTTTTTTATTAAGGTATTATTGATATACACTCTTGTGAAGGTTTCACATGAAAAAACAATGTGGTTACTACATTTACCCATATTATCAAGTCCCCATGCATACCCCAATGCAGTCACTGTCCATCAGTGTAGTAAGATGCCACAGATTCACTGTTTGCCTTCTCTGTGCTACACTGTTTTCCCTGTGATTCCCCACACCATGTGTACTAAACATAATACCCCTCAATCCCCTTCTCCCACCCTCCCCACCCCCTCCCCTTTGGTAACCACTAGTTCCTTCTTGGAGTCTCTGAGTCTGCTGCTATTTTGTTCCTTCAGTTTTGCTTCATTGTTATACTCCACAAATGAGGGAAATCATTTGGCACTTGTCTTTCTCTGCCTGGCTTATTTCACTGAACATAATATCCTCCAGCCCCATCCATGTTGCAAATGGTAGGATTTGTTTCCTTCTTATGGCTGAATAGTATTCCATTGTGTATATGTACCACATCTTCTTTATCCATTCATCTACTGATGGACACTTAGGTTGCTTCCATTTCTTGGCTATTGTAAAAAGTGCTGCAATAAACATAGGGGTGCATATGTCTTTTTGAATCTGAGAAGTTGTATTCTTTGGGTAAATTCCAAGGAGTGAGATTTCCAGGCCAAATGGTATTTCTATTTTAAGTTTTTTGAGGAACCTTCATATTGTTTTTCACAATGGTTGAACTAGCTTAACATTCCCACCAGCAGCGTAGGAGGGTTCCCCTTTCTCCTCATCCTCGCCAGCATTTGTTGTTCTCAGTCTTTTCTATGCTGGCCGTCCTCACTGGTGTGAGGTGATATCTCATTGTGGTTTTAATTTGCATTTCCCTGATGATTAGTGATGTGGAGCATCTTTTCATGTGTCTGTTGGCCATCTGAATTTCTTCTTTGGAGAACTGTCTCTTCATATCCTCTGCCCATTTTGTAATTGGGTTATTTGCTTTTTGGGTGTTGACACATGTAAGTTCTTTATATATTTTGGATGTTAACCCCTTGTCGGATATGTCATTTACAAATATATTCTCCCATACTGTAGGATGCCTTTTTTGTTCTGTTGATGGTGTCCTTTGCTGTACAGAAACTTTTTAGTTTGATCTAGTCCCATGACTTCATTTTTGCTTTTGTTTCCCTTGCTCGAGGAGATGCGTTCAGGAAGAAGTTGCTCATGCTTATATTCAGGAGACTTTTGCCTATGTTGTCTCCTAAGAGTTTTATGGTTTCATGACTTATATTCAGGTCCTTGATCCATTTCGAGTTTACTTTTGTGTATGGGGTTAAACAATAATCCAGTTTCATTCTCTTGCATGTACCTGTCCAGTTTTGCCAACACCAGCTGTTGAAGAGGCTGTCATTTCCCCATTGTATGTCCATGGCTCCTTCATCATATATTAATTGACCATATATGGTTGGGTTTATATCAGAGCTCTCTAGTCTGTTCCATTGGTCTATGGGTCTGTTCTTGTGCCAGTACCAAATTGTCTTGAGTTCTGTGGCTTTGTAGTAGAACTTGAAGTTGGAGAGCATAATCCCCCCATCTTTATTCTTCCTTCTCAGGATTGCTTTGGCTATTCGGGGTCTTTTTTGATTCCCTATGAATTTTAGAATGATTTTCTCTAGTTCGTTGAAGAATGCTGTTGGTATTTTGATAGGAATTGCATTGAATCTATAGATTGCTTTAGGCAGAATGGCCATTTTGGCAATATTAATTCTTCCTATCCGTGAGCATGGGATGTGTTTCCATTTATTGGTATCTTCTTTAATTTCTCTCATGAGAGTCTTGTAGTTTTCAGAGTATAGGTCTTTCACTTCCTTGGTTAGGTTTACTCCTAGGTAGTTTATTCTTTTTGATACAACTGTGAATGGAATTGTTTTCCTGTTTTCTCTCTCTGTTAGTTCATTGTTAGTGTATAGGAATGCCACAGATTTCTGCATATTAATTTTGTATCCTGCAACTTTGCTGAATTCAGATATTAGATCTAGTAGTTTTGGAGTGAATTCTTTAGGGTTTTCTTATGTACAATATCATGTCACCTGCAAACAGGGACAGTTTAACTTCTTCCTTGCCAATCTGGATGCCTTTTATTTCTTTGTGTTGTCTGATTGCCGTGGCTAGGACCTCCAGAATTATGTTGAATAGAAGTGGGGAGAGTGGGCATCCTTGTCTTGTTGCTGATCTTAAAGGAAAAGCTTTCAGCTTCTCACTGTTAAGTATAATGTTGGCTGTGGGTTTGTCATATATGGCCTTTATGATGTTGAGGTACTTGCCATCTATACTCATTTTGTTGAGAGTTTTTATCATGAATCGATGTTGAATTTTGTCAAATGCTTTTTCAGCATCTATGGAGATGTTCATGTGGTTTTTGTCCTTTTTGTTGATGTGGTGGATGATGTTGATGGACTTTCGAATGTTGTACCATCTTTGCATCTTTGGAATAAATCCTACTTGATCATGATGGATGATCTTTTTAATGTATTTTTAAATTCGGTTTACTAATATTTTGTTGAGTATTTTTGCATCCATGTTCATCAGGGATATTGGTCTGTAATTTTCTTTTTTTGTGGTGTCTTTCCCTGGTTTTGGTCTTAGAGTGATGCTGGCCTCATAGAATGAGTTTGAAAGTATTCCCTCTTCTTCTATTCTTTGGAAAACTTTAAGGAGGGTGGGTATTAGGTCTTCACTAAATGTTTGGTAAAATTCAGTGGTGAAGCCATCTGGACCAGGCATTTTGTTCTTAGGTAGGTTTTTGATTACCAGTTCAATTTTGTTGCTGGTAATTGGTCTGTTGAGATTTTCTTTTCTTTCTGGGTCATCCTTGGAAGTTGTATTTTTCTAGAAAGTTGTCCATTTCTTCTAGGTTACCCAGTTTTTTACCATATAATTTTTCACAGTATTGTCTCATAATTCTTTGTATTTCTTCATAGTGATTTTTCCTTTCTCATTTCGGATTCTGTTTATGTGAGTAGACTTTTTTTTTCTTGATAAGTTTGGCTAGGGGTTTATTTATTTTGTTTATTTTCTTGACGAACCAGCTCCTGCTTTCATTGATTCTTTCTATTATTTTATTCTTCTCTCTTTTATTTATTTCTGCTCTAATCTTTACTATTCCCTCCTTCTACTGACTTTGGGCCTCATTTATTCTTCTCTTTCTTGTTTTGTTAATTGTGAGTTTAGACTGCTCATATGGGATTGTTCTTCTTTCCCGAGGTAGGCCTGTACTGCAGTATACTTTCCTCTTAACACAACCTTTGCTGCATCCCACAGATTTTGTGGTGTTGAATTGTTGTTGTCATTTGTCTCCATATATTGCTTGATCTCTGTTTTAATTGGTCATTGATCCATTGGTTATTTAGGAGCATGTGGTGAAGCCTCCATGTGTTTGTTGGATTTTTTATTTTGTTTGCAAAATTTATTTCTAGTTTCCTACCTTTGTGTTCTGAGAAACTGGTTGGTACAATTTCAATCTTTTTGAATTTACTGAGGCTCTTTTTGTGGCCTAGTATATGATCTATTCTTGAAAATGTTCCATGTGCACTTGAGAAGAGTGTGTATTCTGCTGCTTTTGGTTGTAGAGTTCTGTAGATGTCTGTTAGGTCCATCTGTTCTAGTGTGTTGTTCAGTGCCTCTGTCTCCTTACTTATTTTCTGTCTGGTTGATCTGTTCTTCAGAGTGAGTGGAGTGTTGAAGTCTTATAGAATGAATGCATTGCATTGTATTTCTCCTTTTAATTCTGTTAGTATTTGTTTCACTTATGTAGGTGCTCCTGTGTTAGGCGCATAGATATTTATAATGGTTTTATCTTCTTGTTGGATTGACCCTTTTATCGTTACGTAATGTCCTTCTTTGTCTCTTGTGACTTTCTTTCTTTTGAAGTCTATTTTGTCTGATACAAATACTGCAACACCTGCTTTTTTCTCCCTATTAGTTGCATGGAATGTCTTTTTCCATCCCTTCACTTTTAGTCTATGTCTTTGGGTTTAAAGTGAGTCTCTTGTAAGCAGCAAATAGATGGGTCTTGTTTTTTTAATCCATTCAGTGACTCTGTCTTTTGATTGGTGCATTCAGTCCATTCACATTTAGGGTGATTATCCATAGGTATGTACTTACTGGCATTGCAGGCTTTAGATTCATGGTTACCAAAGGTTGAAGGTTAATTTCCTTACTATCTAAGAGTCTAACTTAACTCACTTAATATGCTATTACAAACACAATCTAAAGGTTGTTTTTTTTTCTTCCTCCGTTTTCTTCCTCCTCCAATCTTTATATATTAGGTATCATATTCTGTACTCTTGTCTATCCCTTGATTGACTTTAGGGATAGTTATTTTAATTTTTGCATTTGCTTAGTTATTAGCTGTTCTACTTTCTTTACTATGGTTTTATTACCTGTAATGAAAGCTATTAAACCTTAGGAACACTTCCATCTATAGCAGTCCCCCCAAAATACACTGTACAGATGGCATGTGGGAGCTAAATTCTCTCAGCTTTTGCTTATCTGGAAATTGTTTAATCCCTCCTTCAAATTTAAATGGTAATCTTGCTGGCTAAAGTAATCTTGGTTCAAGGCCCTTCTGCTTCATTGCATTAAATACATCATGCCGCTCCCTTCTGGCCTGTAAGGTTTCTGTTGAGAAGTCTGATGATAGTCTGATGGGTTTTCCTTTGTATGTGATCTTATTTCTCTCACCAGCGGCTTTTAATAGTCTGTCCTTATCCTTGATCTTTGCCATTTTAATTACTATATGTCTTGGTCTTGTCTTCCTTGGGTCCCTTGTGTTGGGAGATCTGTGCATCTCCATCGCCTGAGAGACTAACTCCTTCCCCAGACTGGGGAAGTTTTCAGCAATTACCTCCTCAAAGACACTAGATCCCTTTTTCTCTCTCTTCTTCTGGTACCCCTATAATGCGAATATTTTTCTGTTTGGATTGGTCACACAGTTTTCTCAATATTCGTTCATTCTTAAGAGATCCTTTTTTCTCTCTGTGCCTCAGCTTCTTTGTATTCCTCTTCTCTAGCTTCTATTTCATTTATCATCTCCTCCACTGTATCCAATCTGCTTTTAATACCGTCCATTGTGCTCCAACGATTGGATCTCCAACTGGAATTTATTCCTGAGTTCTTGAGTATCTTTCCATACCTCCATGAGCATGTTAATGATTTTTATTTTGAACTCCCTTTCAGGAAGAGTCATGAGGTCAGTGTCATTTAAATCTTTCTTGGGAGTCGTATTATGAATTTTACTCTGAACCAGGTTCCTTTGGCGTTTCATATTTGTATATGGCGCCCTCTAGTGCTTGGAAGCTCTACTCCCTGGAGCTGCTCAGCCCTTGAAGCAATGTCGGGGGTTGCAGGGAAGTGTTATTGGTGCCTGGGGGGAGGAAAGAGCTGTTTCCTGCTACCTGGCTGCTATGCCTGTCTCCGCTGCCTGAACCAGTGCACTGAGCACACAGGTAGTAGCCTCTACGCTTTGAGTTTGTAGTTTCTGTAGACAAATCTTCCCTCTGGCTGGCTAATGCCAGGGTAGGGTTTGCCGGTTTGTGAGCCAGGTGGGTCTGGCCAGAAGAAAGGCACAGTAGGCTGCATATCACATAGGGGGTCCTTGAGCTGTGTAGCCAGCCAGGGAGCTGGAGCACCTGAAGATCGTCTAAGGAGGAAGATTTCTTTCTCCTCCTTAAATATGATAGTCTATATGGCAAAGCTCCCAACCTGCTGGGCAGAGTGCACCTGGACAATTTTGTCTACCTGTCCTCTCTCCTGAACAGTAAGCTCTGTGCAATCCTTGCCCCTTTAGTAGCCCTCCTGGTAAGGGCTTCCTTGTTAGGAAGTCTCTCAGACTGCCCGCCTTTCTTTTGTCCCAGAGCAGCTGTATATGGATCCCTGCTTTCCACAAGTGGCTGGAATCTCAGTCTCTCCAGGTATTCTGCCTGTCTTAGCTTTCCAACCCCATAATCATGAGAGTATCATGGAAGCACTTTGAAATGTAGGTTTGTGCTCCCCGAGCAGATCTCCAGAGTTAGGTATTCAGCAGGCCCAGGCCTCCACCGCCTCCCTGCTCCGTTTCTCTTTCTCCAGCTGGCGAGCTGGCGTGGGGGAAGGGCTTGGGTCCCACCGGGCCACAGCTTTGGTATGTTACCCTGTTCTGTGAGGTCTGCTCTTTTCTCCAGGTGTATGCAGTCTGGCGCAGTCCTCTTTCCTGTTGCTCTTTCAGGATTAGTTGTATTAATTATATTTTCGTATTATATGCAGTTTTAGGAGGAAGCCTGTGTCTCACCTCTCATGTCCCCATCTTTCTGCGCTCTTTGCTTTTGTTTGGTTTTCAGCGGCTGGGGCTGGCTAAAGAAGGTTTTTAGTCTGTGTGTCTCTAACTGGACAGTTTGCTGTGTGTTCTGGCCTCTGATCCCCTGACACCCCCGGCTCATCTCACAGATGAGTGCCTCAAGGCATTTCTGGTGAGGAGTCGCCCTGCCCCCTTGGCCAACTGGGAGAGACTCACCTGCTCAGCAGCCAGCTCCCAGTTTATCCGGGCCGTATAGGCAGTGAGGGTGAGGGTCACCAGCAGAGTCGAGGCCAGCATGCCCAGCCAGAGGCCTGTCGGGGAAAAGCGACAATGGGGAGGGTGTCTGATGACCACCCAGGCCTCCAACTTTTGCTCACAGCACATACCCATGATTCTCATCCTGACCACAAAGATCAGCACGACCCCCAGCGGGAGGCCGATGAGGAAGTACATGATGGCGTTCACTATGGCTCCAAAGGCCTGCCTGCCGGTTCCTCTCAGGACTCCACTATAGACACACTGGGAGGGAGAGGCAGAGGGGAGGAGGTCAGTGATGGTGGCATGGTGGTGCTCTGAGCATCTACACTGCCTGAACTCATTTAACTCTCCTAGCACTAGGGTGGTTGCTCTTATCCCCTTTTTCCCGTTAGGAGACTGAGGCAGGCCTGCTCTCTTGCCAGTGTTACAAAAGTGGCTGTATGTTGGACAGTCTTCACATCCACAGCATTGCCTCATGAGAAGGTCAAGGTAAAACTGGTGACCAACCACCGGCTGGTCTGGGGGATCAGACCAGCATCATGCAGAGGGGATGTGCTGGTTTCCTATTGCTGCCGTAGTAACTCGCCACAGGCACAGTGGCTTAAAACCAGACACACTGTGTCCCAGTTCTGGAGATCAGAAGTCCGAAGTGCGCCCACTGCCCGAGTTGGGGTGGCTCCTTCTGCAGGCCCCAGGGGAGAACCTGTTTCCTCTCCTCTTCCAGCATCTAGAGCCCCAGAGAGCAACGCTCCAGCCTCTGCTGCTGCCCCATCTTCTCTGACCCTCTGCCTCCCTCTCTCACTTACAAGGGCAACTGTGATGACATTGAGCCATCTGGATAATTCAGGATAATCTCCCCATCCTAAGATCCTTAATCACACTCCCCTTTTGTACATGACACATGCACAGGTCTGGGACTAGGAGGTGGATATCTCTGGGAGCTGTTACTCCGCCTGCCCTGTGAGGTGACCTCAGGTGTGGTCTTGCTGCATATGAGACAGGCCCCTGCCTGCTGCCGTCCCTGTGATTATGGTCATGGATGAAAACCTCTCTGGAGAAAGTACTACCTCTCCGTATTTTATTAGTCTCACCCTCCCTGCTTGGTCTCAGATCTAATGAATAAAAGAACTACAGGCATAGCCTGCGCTCGGTCAGCAGGGTCAGGGAGGGGAGGGCTTGAAAACTACACGTATCCCAAGCTGCTGGAGGCTGTGTGCACGTGTACTGCGACCAGAGCAGCCCCAGCTTTCCCACACATCCTGGACAGAGCGTGTGCACGTGGACAGAAGGGACAAAGGAGGACCCGGAAGGCAGTAAAAGCTGGGCAGACTTGAAAGCAGCCTGAACTTTGGCCTGCCAACCACACTCAGATCCTTCAGCAGAGAATGGCTGTCAGAGATGTTTGAACACCTCCCCCACCAATAATTGGCTGAACACTGAGCCATAGGGGTGACTCCTAGGAAACTAAGCTTAACAATAAAAGCAAGAGAAATAAAAACAAAAAAAGCTGAGCAGAGACAGCAGCGGCAGGTTGTGGCAGAGGCAGAGATAGGCCAGGCAAGGTACTAAACAGAGCAGCAGTCCTTGGGGAGAAAGGTCACATGCAACATTCTCCTGATGGATCTCTGTTAGGCCACAAACAGGCCCTGATACACTGAAAGAGATTGAATTCATACAAAGTGTGTTCTCTGACCACAACAGAATTAACATGCCTATCAGAAATCTGGGAACACTCCCAAATATTTGGAAACGAAACAAAACAGTTCTAAACCCATGGGTCAAAGAATAAATAAACCACAGGAGGAACTTCCAGGTATTTTGAATGAAAAAAAAAAACAAGCTATCAAAATGTATTACATAAAGCCAAGAAAACAGAAAAGCGAAGACACAAATTACCAAGTCAAGGATGAAAGAAGGGGGACGTTCCTGTGAACATGGAGAAGATTATAAGGGAATGTTAGGAGCAGCGTCATGCCAAAGAATTAGACAAATTAGCTGAAGTGAATAAATTCCTAGAAAGACACAAGTTACTAAAATGAACTCAAGAAATAGAAAGTGACTAGACCTGACAAGTAAGTAAACAATTATTTTTAAATCTTCTGACAAAATCCCAGGCTCAGGTGGCTTCCCTGGTGAATTCTACCGCTCTTTAAAGAAGCAGCAGTTGCCGATCCCTCACAAACCCGGTATAGGAGGAGAGAACGCTTCCAAAACCATTGTGTGAGGCTGAAGCCACCCTGATACCAAAGTCACATCAAGACATTACAGGGAAAATACAAAAATGACAGACGAATATCCCTCATGAATGTAGATGTAAAATCTTTAACAAAATATTAGCAAACCAAGTTCAGCAATCTATAGACAAGATATACACCATGATCAGGAGGGGTTTATCCCAGGAGTACAAAGTATAGCATTGAAAATCAAGTCATGTTATTATACCATATGAGTAAAAGACAAAAACCACATGATTATCTTAACAGATGCGGAAAAAGCATCCTACCGAATCCAGCACCATTCCTGAGAAAATGTTTCCACAAACTAGGAGTAAAAGGGCTCTTCCACAACCTGATAAAGGGCATTTATAAAAATCCTTACAGGTATTTACTGTTGAAAGCCTGAATGCTTTTCCCCCATGTCGGGAATAAAGCAGGGATGGCTGCTGAGTATTGCACTGCAGGATCCAGCCAGACGGAGGGAGAAGTAAGACTATTCACAGATGACATCCTGCTTGTAGGAAATCTTAAGGAATCCACACACAGAAAACTACTAGAATGAGCATAACAAGGTCACAGGATAATCAAACAAAGGTCAATTATATGGCTATAAACTAGCTATGGACTGGAGGCCCGGGTATGGTTAAAATGACAGTTCTCTCCAAGTTGCTCTGTAGAGTCAACACAATTCCTTTCAAAATCTCAGTAGGACTTTTAGTAGAAATTAACAAGCTGATTCTAAAATACAGATGGAAATGCAAAGGATCTAGAGGACCCAAAGCGACTTTGGGATAAAAAAGAACAAAGAAGATTCTCACTAACTGATTTCAAAACTCACTATAAAGTGTTATAATTAGGACGGTGTAGTATTGGCGTAGAATGGGCATACAAATCAATGGAATAGAGTTGTGAATCTAGAAAGAAGACACCACATTTATGATCAACTGATTTTTGACAAAAGTGCCAGGAAAACTCACTAGGGAAAGAATAGCCTTTCACAGAAAACTAACTTGGTGCTGGCACAGCTGGATGTCCATGGGCCATCACAAACTGGTGAGAAAAGGCAGAGTTCACACGGACAGAAAGCAAACAGGGCATTGCCTGTAGCTGGCTGTGGGAGTTTGGGTTGACTGCAAAACAGGCTCCAGGAAATTTGAGGCAGGGGGAAGGAGAGTGCACCTTGGCAGTGATGGAAAGATTCTAACACGGGATTGTAGTGATGGTTGCACAACTGTAAATGCATTTAAGATGAATTATGTTCTTCTAAGAAGTCCATTTCTTCTATGTTTTCCAGCTTGTTAGCATATAGATTCTCATAATATTCTCTTATAGTTCTTTGTATTTCTGTGGGTTCCGTCGTGATTTTTCCTTCCTCATTTCTGATTCTGTTTATGTGTGTAGATACTCTTTTTCTCTTAATAAGTCTGGCTAGGGGTTTATCTATTTTGTTTATTTTTTCAAAGAACCAGCTCTTGGTTTCATTGATTTTTTTCTATTGTTTTATTCTCAATTTTATTTATTTCTTCTCTGATCTTTATTATGTCCCTCCTTCTGGTGACTTTGGGCCTCATTTGTTCTTCTTTTTCCAATTTCGGTAATTGTGTCTTTAGACTATTCATTTAGGATTGTTCTTCCTTCTTTAAATAGTCCTGAATTGCAATATACTTTACTCTTAGAACTGCCTTTGCTGCATCCCACAGAAGTTGTGGCTTTGTGTTGTTGTTGTCATTAGTGTCCATATATTCTTTGATTTCTGTTTTGATTTGGTCGTTAACCCATTGATTAATTAGGAGAGTGTTGTTAAGTCTCCATGTATTTGTGAGCCTTTTTGATTTCTTTCTAAAATTTATTTCTAGTTTTATACCTTTGTGATCTGAGAAGTTGGTTGGTAGGATTTCAATATTTTTGAAATTACTGAGGTTCTTTTTGTGGCCTAGTATGTGGTCTATTCTGGAAAATGTTCTATGTGCACTTGAGAAGAATGTGTATCCTGCTGCTTTTGGGTGCAGAGTTCTGTAGATGTCTGTTAGGTCCATCTGCTCTAGTGTGTTGTTCAGTGCCTCTGTGTCTTTACTTATTCTCTGTCTGGTTGATCTGTCCTTTGGAGTGAGTGGTGTGTTGAAGTTTCCTAAAATGAATGCATTGCTGTCTATTTCCTCCTTAATTTTGTTAGTATTTGTTTCACATATGCTGGCGCTCCCTGTGTTGGGTGCATATATGTTTATAATGGTTATATCTTCTTGTTGGACTGACCCCTTTATCATTATGTAATGTCCTTCTTTATCTCTTGCTACTTTCTTTGTTTTGAAGTCTATTTTGTCTGATACAAGTATTGCAACACCTGCTTTTTTCTCTTTGTTGTTTGCATTAAATATCTTTTTCCATCCCTTCACTTTTAGTCTCTGCATATCTTTGGGTTTGAGGTGAGTCTCTTGTAAGCAGCATATAGATGGGTCTTGCTTTTTTATCCATTCTGTTACTCTGTGTCTTTTGATTGGTGCATTCAGTCCATTTACATTTAGGGTGATTATTGATAGATATGTACTTATTGCCACTGCTGGCTTTAGATTCGTGGTTACCAAGGGTTCAAGGGTTGCTTCTTTACTATCTAACAATCTAACTTAACTTTCTTGTTAAGTTATTGTAAACACAGTCTGATGTTTCTTTCTTTCTCTCCCTTCTTATTCTTCCTCCTCCATTCTTTATATACTAGGTGTTTTATTCTTTGCCTTTAGTTAGTATTTGGATGGTCTGCTTTCTTTGCTATGATTTTATTTTCTCTGGTGACATCTTTTTAGCCTTAGGTGTGCTTCCATCTAGAGCAGTCCATTTAAGATATCCTGTAGTGGTGGTTTATGAGAGGCAAACTCTCTCAACTTTCGTTTGTCTGGAAATTGTTTAATCCCTCCATCATATTTAAATGATAATCGTGCTGGATACAATATTCTTGGTTCGAGGCCCTTCTGTTTCATTACGTTACATATATCATGCCGTTCTCTTCTGGCCTGTAAGGTTTCTGTTGAGAAGTCTGATGATAGTCTGATGGGTTTTCCTTTGTAGGTGATCTTTTTTCTCTCTCTAGCTGCCTTTAATACTCTGTCTTTATCTTTGATCTTTGCCATTTTAATTATTATGTGTCTTGGTGTTGTCTTCCTTGGGTCCCTTGTGTTGGGAGATCTGTGGGCTTTGGTGGACTGTGAGACTATTTCCTTCCCCAGCGAGGGAAAGTTTTCAGCAGTTATTTCTTCAAAGACACTTTCTATCCCTTTTTCTCTCTCTTCTTCCTCTGGTACTCCTATAATGCGAATATTGTTCCATTTGGATTGGTCACACAGTTCTCTTAATATTCTTTCATTCCTAGAGAAATCTTTTTATCTCTCTCTGCCTCAGCTTCTCTGTATTCCTGTTCTCTGATTTCTATTCCACTAACAGTCTCTTGCATCTCATCCAGTTTGCTGTTAAGCCCGTCGATCACTTGTCTGATTTCTGCATTGTCTTTCCTCATTTCCCTCACTTCCTCCCTCAGCTCTTCACATTTCTCTGTAGATCCATCAGCATGGTTATGACTTTTATTCTGAATTCTTTTTCAGGAAGATTGTGCATTTCCATCCCTTCAGGGTCCCTCTCTGGGGTTGTCTGGTTGATCTTAGTCTCGACCATATTCCTCTGTCTTTTCATGGCTATAGAAGTGGTCGCTGGTAGTTGCCATGTATGTCAGCTGGGCTCTTTAAGACTTTAAAAGGAAAAAAAAAGAAAGAAAAGAAAAACGAAAGAGAAAAAAAACAAAACAAAAAACAAAACCAAACAACAACAACAAAAAAACGCCCACTGGGTGTAGATTCTGTGGGGATGCTGTAGGTGGCGCTGTTGCTCCACTATTCTGCAGCCATGGCCACGCTGCTCCGCAGGGCCCTTTATATCTCTGGCCGGGATGGGAACGAATAGGAGGCTGTTGATCTCTGTGGGAAGTCTAAGAGCGGCCACCTTTTCCCAGTCGCCAGCTAAGGGGTCCGAAACTCCCCAGGACTCCCAGCCTGCTGGGCTGAGTGTGCCGGGGCGATCCGGCTCCTCCGCTGGGCTCCTGTCTCTTTAAGACTGCTGATAAAAGCATGTGCTTTTTTTTTTCTTTTTCTTTTTCTTTCCTTCCTGGGAGCCGGCTGCAAGCACCCTGGCGCATTCCCCATTCAGATCCTGCACCCTCTGTCTCTCCAGTCTCCGCTACACTGCGTGATGTGTGTCAGCGCTCCCCGTGCAGATCACCGGGGCTGGCTACTTTGCAGGGTGTACTTCCACTCCCTCCTGGCTCTGAATCCTCTCCTCCTGCTGGTGTGCTGGGGTGGGTGAGTGCTCGGGTCTCACCAGGTCGCAGCTCCGTATCTTATCTGCCTCGTGGGGTGCTGAGTCCTCTCGGGTGTAGCTGCATGCTGTGCGCTTTCCTGTGTATTCTGGTCTCTCTTTTAGGAATAGTTGTATTTGCTGTATTTTCATAGATATATATAGTTTTGGGAGGAGATTTCTGCCACCCTGCTCATGCCGCCATCTTCCCAGAAGTCGAATTATGTTCTTAAATGCATGGATTTTATGGCATGAAATTGAACTCAATAAACATGTAAAAAATTACAAAATAAAAATAAGGGCCATGGAAAGCATAAATTAAGAATAATATAAGTATAGCCAGGAGGAAAAACAGAATGCCGACAACAAGCTCTAAGGCCCCTTACCGTGGCTAGCTGTAAATTTGCATCTGGGTTTCATGGTAGCCAAAGTGAGCAGAGAAGTGCTGCCCTTTGGAGGGGAGGCATACTTAATTCCTTGAAAAAGGCAAAGCTATTCCCAACCTTTAATTGCAAGAATTTCTCACCTGTGGCCTCATCTCAGAGCTAGAGAAAAAATATGAATAGTGTCCTTAATAATATCCTATGACAAAAGCAATAATAGACTCCATAAGGTAGTTTCTTTTAATATTCCTTGATAAAAGCTTGGATGTGATGATAAAAACACAGCCTAGAGGAAGCAGTTCTGCTCAGGCTAAGAACATATGCTCCAAGTATGTTGCTTTCTGAATGCCCAGTAGATTCAGAGGTAAATATTAGGATACATAAATCAACTGGTTAGAATGCACTGTCTTTTGGAAAAATCCTCCATAGATGCAAGTGATACATTTCACGAAGAACTCATGATGTTGAGCAGAAAGCACAAGATTTCAAATTCTGCCAATAAAATGAGGTGTTCGTGTTTTCTTTTATTTTCCGTCATGCTTTTTAAAGATCCACATCATTCAAATCTGTGCTAAATAGGATCTGTCCTCTTTAGTGGTCAAAGGAGCAGAACATTCAGGTTCTACTGTATTGAGGTTGACGCACTCTTTCTCAGAAATGTCCCTGCTCTCTGCCAACAGGCTATGGTCACTGTTGAGCCCCTGACCAGTGAGGGGCATGAATCAAGGCCCTGGTTCCTGCTCATGAGAAATAAGGAAGGAAAAATATTTGTGAGTTGTATACACTGGTGCAATTTTTCAGCTTTTTGCTAATCTGCATTCGTCTTTCAGCTTGCTGGAATCAGAAGAGAAGGGCAGTCCTTGCTTTGAATAATACTAGAACCAATATGAGCAAATACTTTGGGCATTTACTATACAGTTAGCCCTTTACCTGTACTAACGAGTTAACCCCCACAGGCCTATGGGAAGTCAGGCTTTGCATCAGAGCAGTACTCACACTGAGGGCCTCAAATAGCTGAAAGGTGATATAAATTGGCAAGACCTTGTTCGCCAGCGCGATGACTTCTCTGCAGAAGAAACAAAGAACATTCCTTTGGAATACTAAGGCATGACTCTATTCTTAGAGACCCATTTGTAGCTCAAAGCCATCACCTCCTCCAAGATTTCAGAACAGAGGTAATTACCCCACACAACCTAACTGACACTCCTAGCCCTGCGTTTCTGTGTCCATGGGTCTTCTTAACCTCAAGGGGGATGCCACCATTCCCTATGTCCCTTTGGTTGGCATTGTGCCTGCGGACAGGCTAGCGCTGGAGGCTGGGCCCGCAGGGACAAGCCTAGGGGCTGGCTTCCTCCAGGGAGAGCAAAGTCAGGGCTGGTCCTGCTTCCTTTAGGTCTGGCACGGAGCCAGGCATGTGAAGGGGCCACCCCAACATTTCCCAGAAGTTGGGGAAGAAAACTGATTGCCTACTCATCGCTGGTGAAAATATGCCCCAGGTCATTTTTCAGGGTGCTCAACAGGGCGGCCACAACCATGGAAGTGCCAACTGGAAGAGACAAGGGAGAGCGTGGCCAGCCCCGCCTGCCGGGCAGCCCCATGCGGTGAGTGCCCGTCAGCCCAGCGCTCCGCCCAGGAGCCTCGCGTCCTCTGCATTGGCCGTTCACCGGGGCTCAGGGATCAACGAATTCATTACCCTCCTCTGGTGGTTCTCAAAGTGGGGTCCCTGGACTGTCAGTGTCGCCTGGTAGTTTGTGAAAAATGCACACTCCCAGACTGCCGTCTCCGACCTACTGAACCAGAAACTGCCCTGTGTTTTAGCATGGCTCCCAGGGGATGCCACCTGAAAACCACTGCTCTCCAGAGAAGCTGGGCTGAGTCTGTCAGCTTCAGAATGCAGATCTCCAAAGGAAGATGCAAGTCGGTTCATTCCGAGGGGCAGGATGGGCAGGCGCCAAGCTCCTGGGGATGCTGGGAGGGCAAGCATGCAGAAGGACATCCTCCCTGCCCGCCACAGCTGGAAGGACCTTCACAGCGTCGTTCTAAGGTGAGTGGTGGAAACTGGCGAGCTGTCCGCAGTACAGCCCGGAACCCAGCAGCAGGGGAGGGTTGGGAAAGGGCTCAGCAGGCCAGAGAGATACTAGGGGCTCTGGGGGGTGGGGAACGGCTCAGGTGTATGTGTGGGGGGTGACTCCCCACTCATCCGCAGGGGCTGCTCTGGGCCCATCGGCAGGTATAACAAGTTTTTCCCCTGGCCCATGCCCTTGACTCTCCGATTTTCCAAGTCCGCCTCCCCCAGGAGCCCACCCACCTGTACAGAGTATGCTGGAGATAGCCGACCGCTTAGCTTGTGCAGTATCTGCAGCCCCCAGAGCCGTTCCTACTTGGACACAGACCCCATTGCTGAGCCCCAGGGGAATCTGGGATTAGAGGTAAGAACGTGCCGTCAGTGCCTTATAAATTAGCTTGCCAGTGTAGAATTTTGCGAATCCTTTGCTTAAACCTGGGGTCCCACACACTGCATGCCCCCAGGACGCTGACAGATGCTTACACAACTGGCAGGAGACAACGCATCTCTCTGCGGGGAGAGGAAGGAGCCGCAGGGACCCCTCGGGGGAAACTGTCCGCCAGCTCTCACCAACTGGGGTGTGCGGGAGCACAGGCCTGTCACTAAAGAGGGTGTCCCATTTCTCAAGAAGATGCAAAAGTCCAGATCATGATGTGAAATGTCCCAATTTTTAAATGGTGCTAATTAATTCCAAACAATTCTAACTGTTCACTGTTCCCTGGGTGGAGCCTCCGTGGGCTAGCTGTGTGTGCACCTGGCAGGGCCTGAGCGGATGGGAACCTCAGGGAGGGTCCCTCAGGGGAGAGAGACGGCCTTTCAGATGACAGCCTGCCCCCTGACCTACGAACCCCCCGGGCCACCAGAGGCCTGGGCCAGCGTGGAGGCCAGGTCAGTGGTGACCCAAGTGGGGACTCACCATGTAGATCATGGTGGCCAACTCGTAGACGATGGCCTGGGCGGAGAGGTCCAGCACACTGAGCAGGCCTGTGGGAAAGGCGCAGAGCCAGCACCTAACCCCGGGGCCCCCAACAGACCCTGGACGGGCAGGACGCCCCTCTGCTTGGGAAGCCCAGGGGATAGTGATTCTGAAGGGCAGACTTGCAACAAAAAAATGTTCCTGCTTGGAGCTCGGCCTTCCAGGAAAGTCCTGCCCAGTTGTCAGGAAATTTCCCACAGGCTCGTGCCCTGCACAGTTCGTCCTTCAGGTCGGACTCCTGGGGAGTGTGGCATGGTGAGAGGGTGAGGAGGGCCCCCCAGTATGGGGAAACCCGGGGTTGGTCCCGGCCCTGCCACAGTGGGACTATGGACAGTATCTCTTGTTCTTGGGGCTCCGCGTTCCTGTCTGCAAATGGGGGGCAGGAATTGGACCAGAGGGTCTCTTGCGGCCACACCTGCCCTGGCCTTCTGGGCCCCAGGCTGTGTGGGCTCTGCCCAACTGTTCCTCCTTGCACACCGTCCTCTCAGTCTCTCACTCCCTTGCTGACTCGACTGCCTCCCCGGATACCCACTGGGTGCGGTGCTGGGAGCCGGGCATGAAAGGCCCGGTGGACCTCCTGGGAGCTCCTGACCCTCTGCGGAGATGAATGAGCTGCAGGCCTGCCCTGGGCCGGGCTGGAGACCATCCATCGGGGGCGGCCCCACGCCCAGCTCTTCACATACCTATGAGGAAGCTCCCGACTTCGTAGGCCCACCACTCGATGCATATCATGAGCATGCTGGGGATGGCCAGAGAGAAGAAGGGGCCCCAGTCTTGCAGGCACTGACTGGACCAGCCTGGGAACAGAAGCCCTTCAAGCGGAGCAGCAGCCCACCCTGCACGCCCACCCCCTGCCCGGCCCCCGCTGGCCTTTGGCACTGCCCGCTCCTGGCCTCAGCTCAGCCGGGCCAGGCACGTGGCAGGTTGCACAGGGTGGGCCATCGGGAGGAGGAGGCGCAGCCGGTGCCTTGGGGCAGTGCAGGTCGGTTGGGGCGGGTGGCCACTGGGCCCGCCCCCCTGTTCTTTCTGGTCGCCATTTCCTCATCTGAAATGTGAGTCCTCTTGACCCTGCCTCCCTGGAAGGGCTCTGGGGTGGGTGACTGCAGATCAGGGATGTGGGAAGCACGCTCAAGGTGGATGGGCCGTGCAGTCTTGGAGAGGGGCCCAGCCTGACGGGACGCCCCCTGCCCCCCGAATGAGGCCCCCGGGCCGGAGGGCTGCTCCTGAAATGCCTGGAAGAGGGGCCCATGGTCCACAGAGTTAGGTTTCAGGAAGCAGAACCTGATTCCCAGGAGTAGACGGGCCCCACCCACCATGTGCCGCCCCTGGCATTCTGGGCAGATTAGCCTCTGTGTTTCAATTTCCTTTGTGTAAATAGCATGGGGATAATAAGGTGTTCTGAAGCTTAACCAACATCAGGAATGGTGGGCATGACTCCCAGGCTTTCACCTGTTACTACTCTAATCACCATCCTGAAATCAGGGAGCTGGCAAGCACACTAGGCCTGTCCCCAGCAAGGGTCTGTGCCATGACGCATGGATGGGGGACTACGGGCCTTTGGGGCTTGGGGGTCCTAAGGGGTGGAGCCAATGGTGGGGTGAGCCCTGAGGAGAAAAGAGGCAGGCGCTAGACAGTGCTCCACCAGCTGGGCTCCAGTGGGGCCCTTGTGCATGGCCAGTGTCCATCCCGTGCCCGCCTGTGCAGCCCCTAAAGGCAGGGCAGCCCTTTGTACCTGCCCATGTCTCCAGGTGCAGCTTCTTCAGGACAATGTAGAGAAAGAGGATGATGGTCTGTATGAACTGGGAGGCGGCCAAGGCGTAGGCAGAGCCCCTGGGAAAGAAGATAGTAGGGCTGCAGCCGCAGGCCCCCCCCGGTGGGGGCTCCCCTGCTGAAGCCCGCATGGGGACGAAGGGGAGCCCACGCAGGGTTTGCCAGCACCCCATTCCAGGACTAGCCTTGCCCAGAAGCTACCAGTGCCACTAGCACACGACCTCATCCTGGGGCCACCCTGCCAGACCCCCACTCCCGGCCTCTCCTGCCAGGCTGTGGTGTGGCAGGGCCAGGGGCTCTTCTCTCTGTCTCCTTGATGAGGAGTCCCCCAGTGCCCAGGGACCAGCAGGAGCCCCCCAATTCCCCATGACCCCCACCTTCTGGAAAGCATGGGCAGCTCCCACAGTCCTTGCTGTGGGTGAGGCAAGGGTGGTGGTCAACCTGCCCCCATCAGATATGGGGCGTTCAGTGGGCAGTGCTTCCCGACCAGGTCCCCGAGGCCCACCAGCTCCAGGGCTCACCTGATCCCCAGGCTCATCACAAACACCAGGATGTAATTGGCCAAGGCATTGACGCAGTTGCCCAAAACACCACTGAGGACTTGGGGCCAGATGATTCCCTGAAATAACGAAAACTGGCCTTGGTAAGGGGTGGGCAGAACTGAGGAGGTGTGGGCAAGGCCAGGCACATCTAGGGGCTGGAAAGAGGCTGCGGACATGCAGCTCCTGTCTGGCCCCTGTGCTAGAGGTCAGGGCATGGCACGGCAGGTTCACACATGGAGCCCCTTCCCTCTGGAGCAGGGCAGCGTGCTGCGGCAGGGGGTCACCCCTCTAGCCAGGGACCTGTACCTGATTTTGCAAATATTTTGCCAGCAGATTGTAGACAAAAACCACCTGTGTAAAAGAAAACACACACAAATACAAATGACTACTGAAAACACCAAGCATAATCAGGTATCGCTTAGACACCTGAGTTTGGGGCAATCGCTTCACCAAAGTATGTCTGGGATCCCACAGGTGGCCCAAAGTCCTTGCAGCCTCTGCTGTGTGTTCTAGCTCTGCTTATGGGGTAGAGGCCCCCTCAGGGCCCCCACTCTGCCACTAAGAAGATGAGCAGGCAGGAAATGTTGTTGTCTCTCACAGATAGAGCATGCTGCAGGGAGGTTGTGTGAGAGGCAGTGTGCTGGCAACCTGGACCTCCCAGCAGATTAGGAGGGCCGTCCAGAGCCTGTGCAGAGAAAAAGACCCAGCAGAACCCAAATCCCCAGAGCCGGCTTGGGCAGCTGGAGACAGATCTGGAGGGAGTGGCTTTGGGCTGAGAGGAGTGGGAACTGAACAGAGCAGGTTCAGTTCTCTCTGCTGAGCAGGTTTATGTCCCTGGGGCTGTGGGCCCTCCCCTATCTGGAAGACAGAGGGGGCATGCGTGTCAGAGTGTAACAGGGGCTCATTCTGTCCTCTGCCAAAGCCTGGGCCTAGCGTCAGCGCCTTCCTACTCCTCTGCTTCTTTTCAGGATAGCACTTATTAAGAGCATGGAGCTGGGACTGGACTGCCTGGGCTCAAATGCTGGTTCTGCCTCTTATGAGCTGTGTGATCCTAGGCAAGTTACTTAACCTCTCTGTGCCTCAAGTTTCCTCATCTAAAATGGGGTTAATAATGCATGTGTGTGTATAATAATGTATCTATACTTAGTATTTATATACACATATACATGCGTAAAGTTAATATTGCAAAGTGCTTACAAAACAGCACTGTGGCACATTTAAGCATTCAAAGGGTTAGGTAAGCATTATGCAAGCATTAGGAGTCATTATTATTATTTTATTGGTAGTTAAATTTTGCAGCAGCAGTATACAGGAGCGCCTTGATTTCTCTGATAAAGGAGTTGCCAGAGTGATGACTTAACAGGATGTTTTCCCCTGACTCAGGCCCAGTGGCCCTGTTTGAGCAGATACTGTACCTTGGTCTGAAGAGCCAAAGGATGGCTTCTAGGGGAGTCTTAGAGGGCAAAGACCAGCCATCTCAAGTGGTTTCCATGACACGGGAGAAATCTAGAGCTAGCCAGGTCCCAAAGAACTCCTGGCACCCGCCTCACAGGTAGGTGGGTATAGCTGGCATGCACCCTGATGTCACCCCGACCGGTCCCTTACCAGCTCCCTCCTCAAGAACACCACCCCCTGGTGTCACGGAGGATAAAGAGTCCAGAGATGGGAAGATGAGCTGTAGCTGGCAAGGCCATCCCTGACACGGCCCTGCCCGGGGGTGAGGCTTGGCACTAACTAAGCTCCAGCCAAACAAAGAGTGTAGCAGTGAATTCTGGAGTAGACAGACCACCGGTGAGGCTAGAAACACCAGGAACTGACCTGATCAGGTGCACTGCTCATTTAGTACTTAAAGGATTAGTGGAGAAAAGAGAAAATACTAAATAGTTAGTCTTAGAAAAAGTGTGTTGTTAGTTGGATTAAAGTCTTAAATTTAAAAACAGAAACCATAAAAGGGTTCAAAGAATATATAGGCAAATGTTTATAAAATCTTGCAGTAGGTTAAGTGCTTTTAAGCTCATCAAAGACAGCCATCATAAAGCGTAGGATTTATGGATCTGTTATGTACACATTAAAGAATCTTCAAGTCAAAAATTGAAAAATCAAAAGGCAAGTGACAACTGAAAAATATTTGTGACACATGACAAAGGATTGAGATATTATTTAACAAGACTTAACAATAATTAGAAAAAGACTAACCCACTAAAGTAAGCAAAGGATATGGGCAATTCACAGAAGAAAAACAAAATGATCGATAAGGACAGGAAAAAAGATTAAATATTAGCAATAAAATGCATGCTAAAAACAATTTACTTCCAATTGGAAAAAAATCAATAATGGTACTCTATGCTGCTGCCAGGGTTGCTAGTGGGGAAGAGTGGATGCAGATCGGTATGAAAAGCTATCGACAGAGCAGCTCTGGTTGTACTAAAGCAGCTTAAGGAAGTCATTACAGATGCTCACAAAGACTTTTCTGTAAGAATGGTTATCACAATCTTGTTTATAATAGCAAATATTGGAAGCAACCTAAATACCTAATAAACAGGGACTGGTGGACATGGCAACTGTGGGATACCACGTAGCCTTTGAAATGGCTATTGTGGAAGTTTATTCAATCATATCAAGAGACTAATGGCATATTTGAAAGGGAAGATGCAAGTTATAATACAGTATACACACATTGGCCCCGTTTCAAACTATATGTATTTGAATACACCCACCCAGGGATAGAAATAACCCTAGAGGGAAAAATTAACCTATGTTCTCTCTGGATGGTAGGATTCTAGGTGATTTGAAATCTTTCTTCCCTTTGCTTTCCAAATTTCTCCAGTCCGTGGTTTTTCTAATGAGAAAACAACGTTATGTTGCTTTTAAAAAATTCAATCTGCGCCGACTTCCATGGGCACTTTTCTGTTGCCCCTTCAGCCAACTTGATGGTGCCGTGGGAAGTCCCTGAAGCCCAGTGGGGCTCCCCAGCGGGTAAGTGGAAAGGCAGAAAGCCCCCCCGCCTCTAGACTCAGCAGACAGTAGTGCTTACCGGAAGAACTGGGATGAAGATCAGCACGTATTCTTGGGTTAGCCTGCAAGAGAAACAGACCCTCCGGAGCACCCTGTGCCTCCTCGCTGGGACATCCCAGGCGCTCTGAGTCTGCAGAGAGGCTTTGCCAGGCCCCACGAATCTTGGCAAGGCCAGCGAAAGCTCAGCAGCCAGGGGAGCTGTACCATCTGCTAGGCAGGTGCCTGGAGAGGAGCCCAAGGCCCCAACCGTGAGGCCTCATGACTGGAGAGCTTGGATTCAAAGTAGCATGTGGTTTGTAAGGGGAGAAAGCAAGGTTACAGCTCATCAAGAAAGAACCAAATCAAGTGCACATAATATAAAAAGAACAAGGTATTCCCATGAGGGAACATTTCTAACATTAATCATGAACTACAATTCATCAGAAATCGGTTCAGTCCCCCCTCCTGTTTACAAATACGGGGTAGCGCCTGCCTCATTTATTCAAAAGCCATCTGGGAATCTCCCAGCTTTGTGCCAGGACACAAATGCAAATTACCTGCAAATTCTGTTCTGCTCCTTTCCTCCTGAATGAAAACTAGCCATTTGTCTGCCCCCCTGCTGGTCAGAGCTAGAGCAGCATGCTGTGCTGGAGAACCCCAAATCCTGGAACCGTCTGTCCCCAAGGAGCTGTACTTGGGACAGCTTGTGACGCAGAGAAGCACGGGGCCTAGGAGTTCTGTAGGGGTTCCCTCCCTGGCTTCCCAGCAGGAGCAGGACAGTACCTGGACACGGCCGGGTCCTGCCTGAAGAGCAGCAGGATCTGCTCGGTGTTGAGGAAGAGGCCCCAGCAGGGCAGGCAGCAGAGAAGCAGGACCAGCATGCCCCTCTGCAGGATGACCCCCACGTGCTTCTTGTTGGGGCTGCCGAAGCTCTGCCGAACAGCCCCGGCCGGGTCAGGCCCACACCCTTGGCACCCTCTTCTGTCCCCTGGGGGAGCCCAACCAGTGTGGTGACCTGCTAGCGGTACCATGCTGCAGGACGGACCCAGGACACAGGGGCCACCAGTCAGTGCCTCGTAGTGGGCTTCTGGCACCCCTTGGTCGCAGCCCAGGTGGAGCTTCCTCTGCAGGGGCTCAGCCTGCTCGCCAGATTATACAGCAGCGATTTACTGAGCACCAGCTCTGTGCCAGGCATCGGGCCAGCCTCTGTCCACCCATTGTCCCCAGTTCTTTAAAAGTGCCTGATAAGGAGGGCTTTATTCCCCCACGTCACAGCTAAGGCAAGGGAGGCTCTGAGAGCATTTGCCATGTCTCCCTTCTGGTAAGGGCAGCCAGGTCGCAGCTCAAGTCCCCAAATCCACTGTGAATCCAGAACCCCCAGGGAAGCTGAGCCCCCCTGACCTATGGGCCCCCAAGGGCACAAGCATCCTGTCTGTGCCGGCTCAGCATTTGACATGTGTGGCCAGGGAACTCTCTCCCTGCCGCCCCCTCATGGCTCTTTTGGCTGTCCACCCAGACTCTCTCAAGGGGGAGGGTTTGGTTGCCTAACAGCACCATACCTTGGGGTGGGCCTGGGGCAGTTGGATGGGTTCCCAGATGCAGGGGGGCACTGAGGGGCCTTTGGTGGGATCCCACCCCCTGCCATTTCTGCAGCAGTTGAGGGATGGGTTCTGTCCCGGCTCCACTCCAGGAGGCCCACCTACCTGAGACATCAAGGTGTCACATGCCGAGGACAAGCCAAGTCCTATGGAAATTCCGCAGACATTGACAAACTGGAGCCACACACAGGAGAAAATACAGGGCTCGTCAGGAGGGGCCCAAGGAGGGGACCCTGCATCCAGGGGCAGGCTGCCTAGTACCAGCTCTGATGCGACACCCTCCTCCTGGTCAGGCCATTGGGCAGACCCTCAGGTCCCAGCAATGACAGCAGCTGTTGGCCCGGAATGCCGAGGAGAAACCCAGGAGAGAACGTCCCTGTGCAGGCCTGCTTGTACTCACGGCCACAAAGAGGGTTGCCGACGACAGCTCCACCTTGCCCAGGCGCCCACAAAACACGGAGCTCACCATATAGTTCATGAAGTTCAGCACCTGGAACAGGAACTGGAGGGTGCAGGCCAAGGTTAGGGGCCCTGCTCTGCCCTGCCTCAGCCTGCTGGCCCTGCCGCCCTGCAGCTCCCACCCTGTGCAGCCCGGCCCCGTCCTGAGGCTCCTCCAGGTACTGTGGGGCCTCAAGCCAGTGGCCTGCAAAAAAAAAAAAAAAAATCACAGCCACCACACATATTGCACACAGCCAGGGAAATGAGCGTGTGGCCGAGGCCGGTGCAGCAGCAGGGGCTGGAAGTCCACCAACCCGAGTCCTGCTCTCGTTAGCCTCTGGGCTCCAGGTTTCTCCGCCTCAATGTAAAGAATGCAGAAGAACCCAGCACAGATCCTGGAGTGAGGAGAGCTTAACCCAAGCCTTTAATACCACTATTGCTGATATTAGAATCATTTGGCCAGTCCACATACAAACAGAATAAGGAGTGGAAGAAAATACACCAAAATCTTAGTGTAATTTTGTCCAGGTGCAGGGATTAGAGACCAATGTCTTTCTTCTTTATAACTTCTCTTGTCTGGAATTTTTACAGGGAACAGGTATCAATTAGTCCTTATGGCCCCCAAGAAAATTTGTCTAAAGCTATTTTCCCGTTGGAAATAAAATTGGAAGAGGGCCCCTTCCAATCCTCTTCAAACATGCTGGAGGGAACACCCACAGGCTCCTGCATCAATGGATCTCATTTGTTGTTGGGGTCTTTTAACCCAGCCTTCCTCTTTGTTTCTGAAGGAAGACCCAGCACCCCTTCTGAGTGAGGGCTGCTTGATGCTGGGCAAGGTCGAGCCCCACGGCCACTCTATGCGCTGTCTACGGACAGCCGTCCTGCCTCACCTGCTCCTGGTGGTCACCCCTGGGGCAGCCTGGATGTGGCCAACATGAGCAGCTTCTGGGCATAGAGCTCATGGCACACCTCCCTATCATGCCTAGACAGCAGCTGGTCCCCGGCCTCACTGGCCCCTCAACCCTATCTCCTTACCAGGGGTCCCGAAAGGACGACAAGCTTCCATGCCTCAGCCCTAAAGCCAACAGGGACCAGCCTGCAGAGGGCCGGGCAGCAGCCCCCTTGGTCTGGGGGGACTGTGTCCTGAAGGCTGTCCATTCCGAGCCCGGGCTGCTGGCCACTCTGCATGCTTGAGCACCCCCGCAGCCCACAGCCAGCCTTGCACAGCCAGCCCTTGTCATCTTGCAGCCTGGCTAATAAGTAAGGGGCAGGAGGAGGGGCATCTTCTGCAGCCTATGGGACATGCCCTGCCTCCCTGAGCTCGGGCAGCCCTGCTGCCCAGCCCACTGGCCCATCACTGGGACGACAGCACAGAGCCCTGAGCACCTGGGAGTCACGCAGGCTGACGACCGTGGGTGCCCTGAGTGTGCTGTCTGGGGAATCAGCAGCAGAACCCCAGGTGGAAAGGCCTGGGGCAGGGCGGAGGTGCGCGAGGCCCGGGCGCGGGCAGAAGGCCTGGCAGGGCCTGGCTGAGGCACTGGGCGTCTCACACCTGTGCAGGCCGTGCCCCGACTCCCATCTTGCAGGGGAAAAAGGGAGATTCAGAGAGGCAGGCGGAGGAGCCTGGGTTCTGTCCACCAGGAGGTGGGGCCAGGGCCTAGAGCTAGGGTACCTGGGACGAGGCGTTCCCCAACGCCCCTCTGCCCATCCCTTCTGAGCAGCATTCCTGAGGGCAGGGAGAGGTGCTCGGGCAAGCAGCTCACCCCTCCTGCCCTCCATTTTGCCCAGGGAAGCTGTCACTGGGTGTCCCCCCAGATCCCTCTCCTGCCCACCCAGTGTAGCGCCCCTCCTCTCCGTGCAGAGAGGGCACGAGACCTCCCCGAAGGTCAGAGAGGAGGCGCACAACTGCCACCTTACTCGGCCCAATTCTGGATCGGGCTTTGGGGCCTGGGTTCAGTCCGGAGAAGGAGCAGCAGGAAGGGGGCTGCAGCCACGGGAGGGCCGGTCTCCAGGCACTTCACACCCCAGCTGGGTGGCCCAACCCCTGCAGTGAGGGGGTGGCCAGCAGGACCCCGCGCAGCCCCTGAGAGGCAGGGAGGGGTGAGAACACAGATGGGCACAGCAGGCAGCCCTCCCCAGTGGCCCCTGCCCCCCACACCCACACAGAACACAGATGCCCGGCCGGCTCTGCGGGGGGCTCTCCAGGGGACACGCATGCCTTCCCTCACTCAGTCGAGTTCCTTCTGCCATGTTCTACAACCCATGCTCCCACAGTAACTCCACCCACCACCGACAATGGGGTAAGAGAAGACGTTTTATTGCCACTTGTCATTATGAGTAGTATTTGACTCAGAAAGGGAGGACACGTAGTTATAGGGTCCTGCCGGTGTTTATGGTGTCGCTCCACCAATGGCTTTTCCACGTCCTCTTCGTTGGCCAGCTCTCAGCCAGTTGGGCTTCCTCTTCTGGAAGGATGACTAGACACCAACCTCCACCCGGGGCACCTGAGCCTCAGTGGTCTCTGTTATGGCCACCTGGGGGCCACGCTGAGAGCGGCTGTCCCCCTGGCCATGGCCCCCCGCCCCCCCGGCCATGGACCACGTGTCAGAGTTCTGTGGTCAGAAGCAGTGTTTGGTGGGAGCCCATGGCAACGGGAGAACATTCAGTCAGCGAGCAGATCTAAACCATGCTCAGCTGAACAAAGGCAAGCCCTCCTCACTCCCACCAAGACGGCGTCAACACAGGCTGCCTTTTAGGGTCAGGGTGTACCCTGGGCTGACCAGTGGGGAGCTAAGCAGCCCCAGGCCATGGTCTGCTCATCTCCCAGGGGCAGGTCCTCGGCTGAGCGCCCTCGAAATCTGTTCCCACAAATATTCCCCAGAATTTGTGTGTAAGCTAAGAAGTTCCTCCACTTCCCTCTGGGTGAAGCCCTTCCCTCCCATACTCCTCTCAGGACGTCAGTCCCTGGTTAGGAACGAGGGGAGCTGCTGACTGCACCCCAGGGGAGACCACTGCCTCGAGCACCTTCCAGCTGTGGGGTTTCAGGATCCCTGAGACCTCCAGATGCTCCCAGATACTGACTTTCGAACAACTGCAGTTCCAATCTTTTCCAAAGTACGCCCTACTTTTATTGCCGAGTTTGCAAGTTCAGCCCGCGCTGCTGGCGGTCGGCAACCCGCAGACTCAGCCTCCAGGCCTGGTGTCATGGCGTCCTGAACAGTGTCCTGCGGGAGGCGAGGGAGAATTTGGGGGGCTCACCTGCTGCCCCCTCTAAGCTGCCCAGTGCCTGTGGAGCAGCCAGGCCCTGCTGTGGCCCTGCGCCCTCGGCAGTCTCAGACGCCACCCAGAGTCACAGCTTCAGGGGCTGGGCCCGTGACTCCCCGGACTTGCAGGCTTCTTGCTTCTCCAATGAGAGCTTGTTCCCAAGTCCCCTCTTCCCCTAGGCCACGGTGGCTTGGGATTTCCTCCCTTGTGCCGATTTCTGTGCCAGTCATGGTTCTCTGGTGGGAACAGTAGAAACTAACTTGGGATAAAGCCAGGAGAGCGATGAAGGAAGGAGAGAGAGGGAAGGAGGGAGGGAGGGAGGGAAGGAGAGGGAAGGGAATTATTTTTGGCAGGTGATCTAGAAGAAAGCTGAGTAACCAGCCTTGAGACAGAGAATCAGGGGAACTTTGGACTCAGGGTTTTTAAGATCAAGTGCATCCGACATTGGTTATCTATCCCTGCATAATAAGTGACCTCAAAACTTAGTGTCCCGAATCGGCCACCATTTACAAGCCAACTCCAATGGAAATCCGCAGACGTTGACAAACTGGAGACACACACAGGAGAAAACACAGGGCTTGTCAGGAGGGGCCCAAGGAGGGGACCCTGCAGCCAGGGGCAGGCCGCCTAGCAGCAGCTCTGAGGTGCTCGGAAATCATGACTCAGTGGGCTACTGGGACAGCTGCATGGTGTCTTTGCTGTCCCTGGCCCTGCTGTGTCTATGCTGCCTGGAGGCTGGCCCATGGGATGGCCCGAGGTGGCCGGCGTGGGTGCCTGCCGCTGTCCCTCGGCGCACCTGCATCATCCCCTCTGGGCCTCTCTGGGCGGCCTGGGCTTCTCACAGTGTGGAGTTGGCCCAGAGAGAGCACTCCGGGAGCAGGAGGGGAAGCTGCAAGCACGGGCAAGACCCATCCTGGGAAGCTGCACGTGTCCCGTCTGCCTGGTGGCCAGAGCTGATCCCGGGGCTGACCCAGACCGAGCAGCGTCCTGATGCAGAGTCTGTAGCTTCTGTGATCCCCCAGGCGTCCTCTCTGTCCCTCCTCTCTCCCCACCCTCAGTGGTGAGGGGGCTCAGGCCTGCCCAGGACCCTCACAGGGAGGAAGGACCCAAAGCTGTGAAGTCCAGGGGATGGTAGGAAGCAGGGCAAGGAAGGCAGGAGAGTGGAGAGCCATTGCAAGCCCCACAGCCATGGAAGGCTTAATGAGGCTTCCAACCACAGAAGGAAGCCTCGGCTGGGCAGCTGGTTCCCCCTGCCTGGCAGCCCTACTGTGCCACGAGGCATTTGGAGAGTGCTGGGAAGGGCTCAGCAACCGTTGGGTAAAGAAGCACATTTGGAACTGACCTAAGCAAACTGGGTGGCCCAGCAACCTGCCAGAGACCAGCTGCAGCAAATGCCAGCAGAGAGCCATCCCAAGAGGACACTGTCTCCAGCTTCAGTCCCCACTAAGGGTTGGGCTGGGACCTTGGGCCATGCCCTCAGGTAACCGACTGCCTGGGGTCCTGCCAGACACAGTTGGTGTCCCTCTGTTAACCTCTCCTCGCTTGGTTACACTTCACCAGCCTGAAGCCATTGCGTTCGCCCTTTGGCCGCCCTGAGCCCCACACCCCCAGGCCAGGGGGCCAGTGTCCCTCTCTGAGCCCTCCTCACTGCCCCGTGACTGCAAACACCCAGCTCAGCACAGGGTCACCCTGACAACCTGGGCCCTCAGCTCCACATAGTGTTCAGAGCAGAGGACAAGTGGGGAGGACCAAGCCGTCTGCCTCCTGCCTGTCCCCAGGCCTTCAGCTGAGCCGTGACCAGCTTCTGCAAAATGACTGAAGCCACCGGGCTCTTGGCCCACCACCTCTTAGATGGGGGCAGCCGCTTCCCTCTCTCTCTGCCTCCACCCCAACACCTCTTCCCTCCATGCCTCACCCCTTCCTGCTTTCTTCCAGCTGCCGCCACCTCCCACAGGCTTCCCTGGGCAGCTTCCTCATAGAAATGCCTGGGGCGCAGTTCCAACAGGAGGTCAAGGAGCTCCCAGTCCTGCCGTGGAGGAAGGGACAGAGCCAGCCTCGGGCGGGACAGCAAGGCTCCTACATGGAACCTGCCAAGCACAAGAGCTCCTAAAGCCCAAAAGAGGGTGGGGACATTTCCAGCTGGAGAAAAGTTGGCAATAATAAAAATGAATATTATTTTACACTAAAAAGAAATGAGGTGTCAAGACATGAAAAGCCATGGGGGGACCTTAAGTGCATATTACTGAGAGAAGCCAGTCTGAAAAAGCTGCATACTGGGTGATTCCACCTATGTGACATTCTGGGGAAGGCAGAGCTCTGGAGATGGTAAATGATCAGTGGTTGCCAGAGATTACTAGAGAGGGGGCAATGAATTGGTGGGGTAAAGCAGATGTTTAGGGCAGTAAGCTCTGCATGATACTAGAATGGTGGATCCAAGTCAGTATACATTTGTCAAATATATTCCTCTAGAATATACACCACCAAGAGTGAACCTTAAAGGAAACTATGGATTTTAGTTAATAATATGTATCCATACCGGTTCATCAACTACAACAAATGTGCCATCCTCATACAAGGTGTTAATAGTAGGGGAAACAGGACAACTTTCTAGAAAAATGCAACCTTCTAAGGCTGACCCAGGAAGAAACAGATAATCTGAATAGACCAATTATCAGCAAAGAAATTGAATTGATAATAAAAAACCTACCTAAGAACAAAACTCCTTCACCAGATAGTTTCACTGCTGAATTTTATCAAACATCTAGTGAAGACCTAATACCCATTCTCCTTATAGTTTTCCAAAAAGTAGAAGAGGAGGGTATACTCCCAAACTCATTCTACGAGGCCAACATCATTCTAATACCAAAACCAGGCAAAGACACCACAAAAAAAGAAAATTACAAACCAATATCCCTGAGGAACATACATGCAAAAATACTCAACAAAATATTAGCAAACTGAATTCAAAAATACATCAAAAAGATCATCCATCATGATCAATGGAGATTCATCCCAGGGATGCCAGGATGGTACAACATTCAAAAATCCATCATCACCCACTACATCAACAAAAAGAAGGACAAAAACCACATGATCATCTCCATAGATGCTGAAAAAGCATTTGACAAAATTCAACATCCATTCATGATAAAAACTCTCAACAAAATGTGTATAGAGGGCAAGTACCTCAACATAATAAAGGCTGTATATGGCAAACCCACAGCCAACATTATACTTAAGAGCGAGAAGCTGAAAGCTTTTCCTTTAAGTTCAGGAACAAGACAAGGATGCCCACTCTCCCACTTTTATTCAACATAGTTCTAGAGGTCCTATCCATGGCAATCAGAACTAACACAAAGAAATAAAAGGCATCCAGATTGGTAAGGAAGATGTCAAACTGTCCTGTTTGCAGATGACATGATACTGTACATAAAAAACTCTAAAGAATCCACTCAAAAACTCCTAGATCTAATATATGAATTCAGTAAAGTTGTGGGATACAAAAATAATACAGAGAAACCTGTTGTATTTCTACAAACTAACGGTGAACTAGCAGAAAGAGAAATCAGTAAAACAATTCCATTCACAATTGCATCCAAAAGAATAAAATACCTAGGAATAAACCTAACCAAGGAAGTGAAAGACTTATACTCTGAAAACTACAAGACACTCATGAGAGAAGTAAGGAAGATCCCAATAAATGGAAACACATCCCATGCTCATGGATAGGAAGAATTAATATAGTCAAAATGGCCATCCTGCCTAAAGCAATCTACGGGTTCAATGCAATCCCTATCAAAATACCTACAGCATTCTTCAATGAACTAGAGCAAATAGTTCTAAAATGCATATGGAACCACAAAAGACCCCGAATAGCCAAAGCAATCCTGGGAAGGAAGAATAAAGCAGGGGGAATTACGCTCCCTGACTTCAAGCTCTACCACAAAGCCACAGTAATCAAGACAATTTGGTACTGGCACAAACAGACCCGTAGACCAAAGGAACAGACTAGAGAGCCCAGATATAAACCCAAGCATATATGGTCAATTAATACACAATAAAGGAGCCATGAATATACAATGGGGAAATGACAGCCTCCTCAACAGCTGGTATTGGCAAAACTGGACAGCTACATGTAAGAGAATGAAACTGGATTACTGTCTAACCCCATACACAAAAGTAAACTCAAAATGGATGAACGACCTGAATGTAAGTCATGGAACCATAAAACTCTTAGAAAAAAACATAGGCAAAATCTCTTGGACATAAATATGAGCAACTTCTTCATGAACATATCTCTCCGGGAAAGGGAAACAAAAGCAAAAATGAACAAGTGGGACTACATCAAGCTGAAAAGCTTCTGTACAGCAAAGGACACCATCAGTAGAACAAAAAGACATCCTACAGTATGGGAGAATATATTCATAAATGACATATCCTATAAGGGGTTTACATCCAAAATATATAAAGAGCTCACGTGCCTCAACAAACAAAAAGCAAATAAGCCAATTAAAAAATGGGCAGGGGAGCTGAACAGAAACTTCTCCAAAGAAGAAATTCAGATGGCCAACAGGCACATGAAAAGATGCTCTACATCGCTAATCATCAAAGAAATGCAAATTAAAACCTCCATAAGATATCACTTCACACCAGTGAGGATGGCCAATGTCCAAAACACAAACAACAACAAATGTTGGCGAGGATGTGGAGAAAGGGAACCCTCCTACACTGCTGCTAGGAATGTAAATTAGTTCAACCATTGTGGAAAGCAGTATGGAGGTTCCTCAAAATCTCAAAATAGAAATACCATTTGACCCAGGAATTCCACTCCTAGGAATTTACCCTAAGAATGCAGCAGCCCAGTTTGAAAAAGACATATGCACTTCTGTGTTTATCACAGCACTATTTACAATAGCAAAGAAATGGAAGCAACCTAAGCGTCCATCAGTAGATGAATGGATAAAGAAGATGTGGTACATACACACAGTGGAATATTATTCAGCCATAAGAAGAAAACAAATCCTACCATTTGCAACAACATGGATGGAGCTGGAGGATATTATGCTCAGTGAAATAAGCCAGGCGGAAAAAGACAAGTATCAAATGATTTCACTCATCTGTGGAGTATAAGAACAAAGGAAAAACTGAAGGAACAAAACAGCAGCAGACTCCCAGAACCCAAGAATGGACTAACAGTTACCAAAGGGAAAGGAACTGGGGAAGACGGATGGGAAGGGAGGGATAAGTGGGGGAAAAAGGTGTATTACGATTAGCACACATAATGTAGTGGGGGCGGGGCATATGGGGAAGGCAGTATAACACAGAGAAGACAAGTAGTGATTCTATAGCACCTTACTAAGCTGATGGACAGTGACTGTACTGGGGTATGTGGTGGGGACTTGATAATAGGGGGAGTCTAGTAACCATAATATTGCTCATGTAATTGTACATTAATAATAGCAAAAAAAAAAGATGCTCCACATTTTTCATGACTAATCATCAGGGAAATAGAAGCCAAAACCACAGTGAGATTATCATTTCACACCCATCAGAATGGCCATTGTCCAAAAGACAAGAAATAACAAGTGTTGGTGAGGATGTTGAGAAAAAGGAACCCTCCTACACTGTTGGTGGGAATGTCAATTGGTGCAGCCACTGTGGAAAGCAGTGTGGCCATTCCTCAAAAAACTAAAAATAGAAATATCATATGACCCAGTAATTTCACTTCTAGGAATTTACCCAAAGAAAACAAAATCCCTGATTAGAAAAGACATATTAACCCATATGTTTATTGCCATATTATTTACAATAGCCAAGACATGGAACAAACTAAGTGTCCATCAGTGCATGAATGGATAAAGAAGATGTGGTACATATACACAATGGAATATTATTCAGCTGTAAGAAGAAAACAAATCCTACCATTTGCAACAACATGGATGGAGCTAGAGGGTATTATGCTCAGTGAAATAAGCCAGGCAGAGAAAGACAGATATCATTTGATTTTACATATTTGTGAAATCTAAAACCAAACCAAAACAAAATGAACAAATAGCAGTAGACTCATAGACACTGAGAAGTGACTGGTGGTTTCCATGAGGGAGGAGTTACGGTGGGTGGGTGGGTGGGGAGGGGGTCGGCGATGAAGGGCACAAAAATTCTCAATCATAATACGAGTTGGTTGCAGGAATGGTCGTACAGCAGGGAGAATATAGCCAATGATTCTGTAACATCTTCTTATGTTGAAAAGAGAGTCACCGCACTAGTGAGAGTGAGGATTTAGTAGTGTGGATGGCTGGTGAACAACTGTGTTTTATACCTGAAGCCAATGTAAGATTGTACCCCAACTGTACTTCAATAATAAATAAATAAATAACTTATACTTGTTAAGTACTTAACAAAGAAAAGTAATGCTATTGAAATTCTTAATAATGAATTACTTTATTTACCATTTCACACTTGGGTCACCACTGGAGGAAAGTCGCATGCACGGAGGAGAAAGAATAATGAGATGATGGCCGAAGACCACACATCTACTTGGGAAAGAAATAATAAAAATAAACATATCAATTGATGTCTTGTGGCAGTCATTACATGATCAACTAGGAGAGGGAATGGCTTTGCTCTATAGATTCTGGCATCCAGTAGAAAACAACTCTAGACACCATTTCATCCTTATCCTTAATAGTGACGTAGCACGGTGTTCTCTAGATGTGTCCCATGTGCCACCTGGCAGATCTACAGGACTCTGAGGAGTGTCACTTGAACATGATTTCTTCTTGTATAGTGAGTAGTTTTAGCCAGACCTCTGAGTTTGCTTAGGTTTTCTGAAGTTACAGAATGAAAGCATTACACATTCCTTTTGTCCTCAGAACAGGTTTCACAGCTCTGCTTTCAACATTCCAGGAAGTTTTGATCTTGGAGGCATTCAGAACATTTTTATATTCCTGAACTTTATTCCAGTTTGATGTGTGTCATCATATGTCCTTTTAAATCAAACTTCAGATTCGACATCTCTTGCCGTCATCTTCAGGAGAAACCCTCCTCAGGCCAGGGTCTCATTCCTGACATGTTGTGCCCGGAATATCTTGCTCTCTTCAAGAGCTGCCCTATGTATTATATACAACAAAGTTTTCTGGCAAGTTAGCTTTTGATTTCTTCAAAGTAACATGAATTTTCCAGGGCCAAAGGGTACAGAGATATTTATTTTTCAGCTCTGCCACCCAGCATGTTTTAACATAAATACAAAAAGATGGTACCAATTTCCCAAGGTAGATGATTTCTCTAGATCTCTCCACTTTATCTCATTTCCCTGTCTCCCCTGGTGAGAAGTCTGGAACTAATAGGTAAGTCGGTCCTTTGCCCTTTCCCTGCCCTCATCCTGTATGTGGATTTTGTTTGGCATCTGTTCCACTTCAGAGACTTACAGAATGGCCTCATTTAATCCTGTTCAGATGAAATCTAGGGGCGCTTAAATAATAAAATTTCCTGTATGGCAAATCATATAGTCATGGCAGCCCCAGGAACTTTGACCTGCTTTATCTCTGATTACATTTTGGCATGGATATCCTTTTATATTAGCACTGAAAAAACACAAGTCAAGGTTTAGGCAAGTAGAGAGGCAGGAGTTGTCTGAAGTTGTGGGAATCCCTGAAACATACAATCATCACCCAAAACCCATTTCCCTCCAAGCTGGGGTTGACAGCCGAGTTATATTCTCAAAGCAAAGCACATCCACCCAGAGAAGAAGGTTCCATCCTTTGTGTACAGCTCTGCCTGAGCGCTAACAGATAACGTCATTAGCCCCTTGGTGGTTGCTTGTGATCATACACTCTGTGCGCCAGTCTTTGGGGATCACAGGGGCGACCAGCTCCGCAAATCTCACCAGAGGGCAGCTGGGGGTGCAGCCGGGAAGCGTGAGGGCGTGTGGCTCATGGTGCGTGTCATTCCGATAGTACATCTCTATGAAGTACTCCCTGGCGGAAGAGCGTAGAGGACAGAGCTGTTAGCTCTGTGTTGTTTAACTGCCAGTGAATTTCTTCCCACCTGGCCTGTAACGTTAGCTGAAGGACTACTGGAAGAATCTGTGGGCCAGTTAAGGCATGGGAATAGGGAGATTGGGGCAGGTGGGACTGATCTGGAAGGCGGAAATGAGATGTCTGGTTTGTTAGACAAGTGGGGGCCAAGGAGGTGGAGACCAAGATGCTTAATCAGAGAAGATGCTGAGAGGTTTGGGGGTGATTTGAGGAGCCCTTGAATAAGAAGTGGGGGGCCAGTGAGGTATTGGGTGTTGTTTCTCCTGTTCTCTCCCTTTCATGCTTCTCATCTGCTCCTTCATTTCTGTTTTTAACTCTCTCAGTATTTCTTTCAACCTTTCCCCTGAATGAATGTATGTCCCCTCTCCTTAACCAGGCCATAAACATGGAACGGAATGATATATAACATGTGCTTGAATAGCCAGCAAAGCTTTATCAAAATTATACCTCAGAAGGAAGGGGTGGTGTATTTTCAAGTCCTTATGTTCTCTCATATTAAGGAGGCTCTCTCAATACTTTATTTCAAAAAACTACGTAATGTTTGGCCTGAACCAACCTTGCAAAGCTAGTATGAGGTGCTTGTGGAAGTCATTTGCCAAAGAGGCAGGAGGGAAATTCAAGTAGGATTCAGAATTCCTTCTTGGTGTAGTAACCTCACAATGGCAACTCTGAATGTTATAAACAAGTCTTTTAAAACATCTCTTTAAAAAGCTGAATAAACAGTAGTAACTACAAATATTCACTTATAAAATCTATTTTTTAAAAAGTTCCCTAATATTATGTGAACGAGTACTTTTATCGTAGGATAACTTTTCCAATGACAGCACCTTCTATCTCAAGATAATATGCAAAGATAACTAATATGCCATTGAAATTTTTTGTGATTCTTTTTCCATAGAATAGTTATGGCTGAAAATGTGACTACATTCTCCAGACCCCCTTGCACCTAGCTGGGACCAAGTGGCTAACTATAGCCAGAATGTAGGGGGGAAGGGCTTTGTGTCCTTCTGGGCTGAGGTTGACGACCAGGTTGCCTTATCCATCCTCTCTTCCTTTCTGCAAGGCACCTGCATGGCAACACTGCACTCTTGAAAACTGTAGGTCCAAAAATGGAACCTGGGTCCCCAAAGCACATGTGTGTCACATCACGGTGAGTCACCTCCAATTGGCTGGGAACATCTGGATCAGACTGTCAGATGAGGGAGAAATAAATCTCCACTGGGTCTCTGAGGATTTGAGGTTCATTTGTACAGCAGCAGCCCAAATCACTCTTATTAGTTAATGTATCTGGAAAACAGGTTTTGGGGTGCAAAATGGGCTCTACCAGTAAAGACAAGATACATACAGTTTGGATAAAATTGTTTCATAAAATTTGAAAGTAGAAAAAAGCATTTTTATTCACTCAACAAAAAATTAAACATTTAAAAACTATATTAAAGTCAATAACAACAATAATAATAAAAGCTGAGGTCCAGTGATATTAACTGTGAAGAGTACCTCTTAGACACTTACCCTTTCTCAAGATACAATTCCATGAAATGGCAGGAAGCATAGGGAGGAAGGATTCCATTGTAAACAGCCAGCGCCATCTGTAGGCCACTCATGGTTGTGTCGTGCTACAGAGATTTGAAATGAATCATTTTTGATTTTTGTCTCTGGTTGAGATTTATGTTCAGTACATACGCATTAAGCACTTGTAGAGCACCGCCATGGTTTACGACTCAGTTAAATATGTCATACTCCTAATGACTTAAGTAGAGAAGGGAAAAACTAATCTGCGTTGACCATCTACTGGGTGTCATACAGTGACATTTACGCACATATCACTATTTCCCTTTAAGAGATGAAGAAACGGACCCAGGTAGATTAAGTAACTTGGTTAATGTCACATAACTCAAAAATGGAAGAAAGTGAATTTGAGTCAAGTCTTTTGATTTCGTCCTATTCTTTTTCTCAATAGAACATATCTCTGCTTTAGCTTGTTTCATTGATTTTCATTAAGTTTTAAAATATTTTGGAACATTAATGCTGGATTACATTTTTTCCATAGATTAGAACAAGCTGTGACTTTAAAGTTATGGAAGAATATATGAGATTTTAAGTGTTTAGAGAGGATAAAAGGTAAGGAAGTAAGCTTGTAGTCTCAAAACAATTTAAATGTTTATCCCAGAGTGGCTGGAAAGCAGAGGGTACTATTGTGTCCCAGTTTTGCCACTGATTAACTACATAGCTTTTGAAAGCCTTCAACTTCCATATGTACAAAATGGGTATAACATTTCGGTGCTTAAGTTTTGTGGCACTCTACACACAGTCAAAAGGTTAGAACAGATTTACTAGAAAAAGAAATGGAGTTATAGATTGATGACTTGCTAGAAGACACATCAGTTAGAACTGGAAACCAGATCAGACACTAGCAAAACCGGCAGAACTGACTGATCTCAGGCTTATCTCGTTCCAGGAAGCCCTACACTTCATTCCCTGCAGAGCATGTTCTCTAGTTTATATCACTTAGAACCCCTAATGATAAACTTCCCTGTCTTTAATCACTTCTCCCATCTTTATTGCAGAAAGGAAAACATGGCTTCCTCCAGCCAAACCCGGAGACGTCCTCTGCATGGAGAAGTGGGTGGGAGACTGAGGCATCATTCTGCATCCTGTCCCCTGCTCATCCCCACTCCACGGGCTGCCCCTTCAGTGTGTGACAGACGTATCTGCAGCCTTTCCCCCCCCAGTGTCCCCAGGGTGGCCGTCTCCAGGATCCCTCTCTCTTTCTGCATCTAAGCATGACTCTACCTACCTTCAACGTGCTGTTCTTCTTTTTCTCTCTTCTATCCCCTTCACCGTCTGGAGATTTCTGCTGTTATTTCCAGCCCACTTGTCTAATCTGTACATTCTTCCGGCCCAAGGCATCCTCTGTTAATAGTCTCACCCTCCTTTCAGTCATCAAGGCTTAAAACACTGCCTTCACCTGTGGCTTGACCTTGCACACCACCCCCTCCACTCACGTTCTGATCCATCTCCAAGTCCTCTCAGCTTTTCCTCTCCTGCTGCCCTGGCTGTCGTCTAAGCAGAAGGGACGGTCCCCCCCTCTGAGGCACCAAACGTTTGCTTGCGTGGTGTCGCTATACTGCTTTGTCCGGTACTTATGTGTTTACTTGTCTTCTTGTCAGCATTAGCTTGGAAATTCCTCAAGGGCCAGAATTATGTACTTCATTTTAAAATGAAAATGTTAAGCTTAAAAAAATAAGATGGAATTTAAAAAAGAGCCGACCATGTACACGCAAGCACACATCCAGGAGCTCTGACAGGTCAGCAGTTAACAGCTTTGAGCAGGTGTCTACCGCCCCGTGGGCAACGAGCCCTGCTGAGAGGGATCCCACGCTTGACCCCAGATGTTGAAGGAAGACAGAAATCCTTACTGCAGAATACACGATCAGTTTCCTGCGGTTTGAGGGCTGCAGTGCGCTCTTCATGTGATTTAGGATCTCGCCGACCAGGACACCTTGAAGAAGACAAACCAGCAATGGAGGTGAACCGAACATGGGCATATATTTTAGTCCATAAGACTGAGTCTCATGATTCTCAACATTTGAAAAGAAGGAAAGAACAAATTTGGGTTGAGCATCTGGTCTGTGCTAGTAGCATGATTTACGTACGTTATTTGACGGAATCCTGACTTGTATTCCCTGCTCACCGGTGAGGAAGCTGAGGCCCGTGATATGACTCACACAGCTGGGTAAGGAGAGCCGCGCTGGCACTCTGGGGCTCCACTGTCCTGGGCTCTGTGAAAGCCTGAGCCAGGAGGCTGAGGAGTTGGCAAGGGCTGCAGACGGCTTTTTTCACACAGCTGTCAGCTGACGCGCTTCTCCACAATAGGCCTGAAACGACAGCATGACGTGCACTTCTCTGTCTTCACCCGTCTTGCTTCTCTTCTCTGGTACCTGGACCTGTGAGAAGCCATGGGAACAGCAGCCCTCTGGATGTCTGTGCTGTTTCCTAGGGGTCATGTCTCCAGGCACCTGGGGTCACACTGGCAGCATCTGTAGCCTTCACCTGAGGGCTCCGTCTGTCCTCAGGGGAGGAGAGCTGTTGCCCTTCGCATCTATTGCTCCAGGGGGTGGGGAGAGTGAAAGGCAGATGCACAACTCAGAGTCTCCGTCCTGTTGCGGACGCTGAAGGCTGAGGGGTGCTTGGTGGAGTCAGATGCTGTTTTGAGGCTGTTACCTCATGAATGTCCACAACCATCACCTGAAGACTCCTTGTGTCTGTGTTTGGTGGTCTCTTTACTGCACATGTACGTCCTGGCTAATGATGGTCAGTTTTTTTTTTTTTTTGTAATTAGCAAAGCATTGATGTTAACAGACTGACAATAATTCCAGGCTCAGTGGTCCACTCAGCATGAGGGGCCAGATACTATGCTAGGTCAATCAGACATGCTTCCTGCCCTCAAAAAGCTCATAAAATAGCAAGAAGAGACTTTATTCTTCTGTATCCTAATAGGCACCATAAAGGGTTAATTATGGAGTGGGTGGTCTGCTTTCCTGTAGATGGTGGGACTTCCTTGACTAGGAATGGAGGAAGCTAGATGTGACATTCCCAGCGGGTCCACCTGCCTGCTTCAGAGACGGCTGCCTCCTGAGAGTCCTTCAGGGGTTTCAGCATGATCTTCAAGCCACGCTGGTCCTAACCTCTGCGGCCAAGTTTCCGGAAGTCACGACAGCCATCTTCAGTCAGCAGCTTGTCCTTGCTGACGGGAGCCTTGGCGGCCGCCCTCGGCACCAACAGTGGAATATGGCGTCAGCTCTTGGTTCTGGGGTGAGGGTCGGCCCTGTCCCAGAGGAAACTAGGTCGTCACGACCATCCAGCCTCTGTACCAGTAACTGCGTTTTATAGGAAGGAAAACTGAGGCTTAAAGAAGTTCAGTGACTCTTCCAGGGTCACACAACTGAGAGCGGAAGGCCAAGCTTCTCAGGACCAAGCACGTCCCGCTTAGCAGCCCTTCGCTCTAGGTCACCGGGCCAAACTGTAGCCAGGCTGTCTTCCAAGGCCCCTGGCGTACCACTCATTAAATCTGCATGAACTAGACAAAATGCTGTTGATTGTACATAAACTTCCCTCATTTTTGGGCTACAGCAACGGCTGGAAAACTCTTTCTGTAAAGGGCTGGGTAGTAAATATTTGAAGCTTTGTGGGGCATATAACTGTTGTAATTGTGCACTCTGGGGTGAAAGCACAAAGGCAGACATGGAACTCCCAGGGGGAATGAGTGTGGCTGAGGTTCAATAGCATTTTGTTTGCAAAATATGGACAGAAGGCTGGTTTCAGCTTATAGGCTGGTGTACAGCAAGAAGCGGTCTCCATTAACATAGCTAAGACCAGCCATATATCAGCTTAAAAATTTTTCTTGGTGTGTGTGTGTGTGCGTGTGCATGTGTATGTGTGTGTGTGTAAGTGTGCCCGTGTGCACATGTGTGTGTAGTAAGGGAGGACACTGCTGGTGACACCTCTGAAACTGATGGAGCAAAACTTCTGACAAAGGTCAGAAGATGCCTGATGTTCCTATATGATGTCACCCAGACAATACAGGACCGGTTTTCTTTGTATGATTCTGTTTAACTATTTTATAATTCAACAAACATGTAGCTGACAAATCTCTTGTCTAGCCAAATATGAACAATAGGCTGAGCTTGTGTTTTGGCAGGAATCAGGAAATGACTTCTTGGCTTATCACTAGCCCTGGACTCCATCCAGAAAACAGGACAGGTGAGTTCTCATGAGCCTTCTGGGTCCAAGACCAAAAGAGCCCGTCAGGGAAGGACTCCTACAAGCAGAACCATGAGACGGGGAAACACACCAAGCAAGGAGAACTGACTTCCTCAAAATGCAATCTCTTGTAGCCAAAGGAGAAAAGAGGAAGGACGAACAAGCTGATAGGAAAACCCCAGCTTTCATTCATGCACAGGCCTGATTATTACTAGAATATTGGCAATTACTGCCTAGCTTTCCCTGCACTTCCCTTTACATCTCTTGCATCTAAACAGGTGCTTCTGAAAGGTTAATACATATAAGTACCTAAGGATTTCATTATAATGCAGATTCTAATTAAGCTGGTGGGAAGTGGGGCCTGTGACTCTGCATTTCTAGCCAGAGGCTTGGTGAACTTACGGTATCTGGCCATGGACAGCATTTTGAGTAAAAGGAGCTGAATTCTGAAGTCCACCATGACTAGGGAAATAAATGGGGGGAAAGAAATCAACAGTCCTGTCCCTACCGTCTGACGTGGCTTGGGATTGAGTCCTACTGCTGGCACCCATTGGTGCAGGAGTGAGACCTGGTGCGTGTATAGCCAATGAGGCCCCGCATCCACCCTTTGAGTCCTTTGCTGTTCAGGACATAATATTAAGCTGCGTCCTGGGCTCTGCGCCTACACACAGCTCTGAGCGAACATCCTTCCAGTCTGGTCCAACTCCCAGGATGCTTTTCCCCTAGGTACCTCCTGGCGTTCTGCGGAACTTGTCCTCACCTCACAGTGAATAGGGTCTGGCAGTGGTTGGAGTCCTGAGAGATGGTACTGATTGCCTCAAACTGTCTGGAGTCTATGACTTGGAACATGTCCTGTGGCTTAGAATCTCTTCATCGCTGTGTCACCCTGACATATGGACCTCCTTTTGCTCTCCACGCTTAGTTGTAGCTCTCCATGGCTGACACCTGGACCTGACACTCCTCCGGGGCCTTGGCCTGCCTGCCCAGCTGCCACCAGCGGTCCCCCCGTTGCCTGGTCCTGGCTTCTTCCCTTCACCCGCCGGTCCTGGTAGCACGGGCTTCACTGCCTTTTCTGGGTCTGCCTTCATCACAGCAGGATGTCTTGTGCTTCCAAGGACCAAATCTAGCTGAGAAGGGGCATCACTGAGAAATAAAACACCTCTCGGCACCAATGGAAGACTTAAGCTAGGCCATAAATGCAGAAACTGCAGTGGGTATTTGCAAAATAAAACTGCAGAACATGTTTCATTAGCTTTAACAGCGGCTGCCAGCAAGGGTTTGAGGAAAATACACCATTTTTGTTACACCTCCCACTTGAAAAATTCATCCTATAGGCCGTCAGAACAATTAATGCAAAATTGTTGAGTCTTTGATCTGAAAGGATGAAAAGCATTATTTAGCTTTAGCCCCAAATTTTTGTTATCCAGATGGGAAAACTAAAGCCCAGAGGGTAAACTAAAGGTACCGTAAATGATTATAACAACACATAATGTTTGTTGGCAATGTATTATATGCCAGGTACTGTTTGTCCTAAGCCTTTTGAATATATACATTCATTTGAATCCTCACTACCGGTGAAGTGGTGTCATCATTATCCCCATTTTGCAGAATGGAAACTGGTAGAGAAGTGCTGACGTGACTACTTCAATACACTCCTCTCATTAATTTTTATACTTACCCCCTTGCAGTCTAGATTTCTCTTTCTGCTTGTGAATCCCATAGAGCGACAGCAGGGACAGTTCTGATAGTTCTTTCAACTTATTCATGGTGTCCCCCGTGACCCAGGAGGGTAAAGTGAAATTGTGAACACCCTGTCACAAAGAAAAAGGAAAAAAATGTGCATTTTTTATTTCTATCATTGTTTCTTAATCTCCTTTCCCCCATAAGAACTACTGGGTTCAACCTTTCTTGTCCTGCCATTTATTTCTAGGAAAACTTTACTTTGTTATAAGTAGTAGTGGCATTTTCAGAAGGAAAATTCACAGAAAGGAATCTTCCCTTTTCTACAAGTCCATAGCTTTTGGCTTCACTGTGGATCAAAGGAGTGATTACTGTTTTGTGAGTAAGGGCGTGGCGGGGCAGGAATGTGCCTCGCTCCTTTCTGAAAGGTTTAGAAATCTCTCTGTTCTGTGTGGAAGGTCCAGGAACCCATCTGATGGGGTTAGATGCTGTTTCCTCAAGAGCTGAATTAGAGGCCGGGCGGGGGCCTGGGACAGAATCATGGTAACTTTTCCTGCCTATGGTGAAAAATGCCGAGATATAAACAGTCTAGTAAGAACAGGAGGGACCCCATCTGAAGGCTAGGGTTCCATTTTAAAAACCAGGGAGTTAGGAGGTAATATTTCAAACGTATTTTATGGTAATTAGCCAACAACTGACCTTATTTTAAGGCAGGGCAAGCAGTTCTAAACACTGTTTCCACTGCTTGAGGGGAACTATTATCTTGGAGAAGAATGGGATCAAGAAATTCCTTGTGTTAGGTTTAGCTTACAGACTATCTGGAGGGCTGACTGATGGTGACATGACGTCTCTCACCAGAGAGACCTCTGAGATCACACGTCGAGCCCATGCTCCCTTGGCTCTTTTCCTCATTCTTCAAATCTTTAAAAGACACGAATCCTAAGCCTTTAACCTGCTCTGAGGTTGCCCACACTCGCCCTTCTTTGAGTATGTACTTTGCCTTAAATAAAGACTTCTTGCTGCTCAGATTATTGCATTTTGTCTCTGCACTCTTCCAAGCCTCTTGGGAAGTTAATAAGAGACCCCCTTTCCCCATGTTAAGTGTCTTTGTTACTTCACTATTTCACTCAGTTTTTTAGACTTAAGCACAAGTCTTCACTGTCTCTCTCCTACTTCAGACAAGTAAGGAAGGGCTACTAAGATCTCAGATTTGGGCTTGCAAGTTCCCATCGCATGGTCCTACACGATCATGCTCTTTAGCAGACTGCCTGACAATCTCTTTTCTTTGTCTTTGGGGTGTTCTCAGAACACAATCTCACCCCATCCAGTGCCCTGCAGCCCCCCAAAATCCTGGGGTGGTCGGGGCTCAGTTCCCATGCTGTGCAGATTCTTGCGGACACTGGACGCCAGGCAACCCTGGCCTGAGAGTTGGCAAGGGATCTGCCCCATGCTGAGCAGGAGTTCCGTGAGCTTCCCTTCCCTCCCTCTGTCCTTCCTTGCTCTCTCTGCTGCTGCACAGCTGCTGCCATTCACTTCTACTCTTGCTTTAATGAATTCCTTCCTTACCTATACTTGTCTGACCTGTTTGTGAATTCTTTTGTAATCAGAGTCAAGAATCCTTTCCCATCTGAGTTGAGGTTTCATCTAGTGTGCGGGGAGAGATCTCCCCAGATGCAGCTGCCCAGAAACAAGAGGACAGCTAGAAAAGGTAATAAATATCTGGAGCCTTCAACAGTATACTCCCACTCCTATCAGCTTCCAGTCCACTGCCTTTTGGAGAAGTCACTGTCTTAAGGCATTTCTTCTAATGCCTTGCCACTTTGCTTATTTTCCAATCACTCAGAAATGCTGGGCTTCTGACATGCACAACAGATACTTGGTGAATGCCTGTTGAATGGATGAATAAGCTGTACGCCAGGACAAGCACAGACCTTGGGCCAATATTTACTATCTGCTATGAAATGTTGATTGAATTCCCCAGTTTTAAAGGCAGGATGGAGAGAAAGCTCTTTAGAGAGGAAACCAAAGTGAGGTGGTCTGCAGAGGAAATAAGTGAGAGATGCAAAAGAAATGGCCCCAATATGGAATAGCTCAGGTCTAACTGGTATGGAAGATAGCAAAAAATCAAGACTTGAACCAAAATATGGGCTCTTGTCTCTGCTGAAGAATCTTTTATAAGGCTAACAAATCTTCCTTAAAACAGATGCTGATGATAACCTGAAAATACTGGGAAAGTACCATGGGCTTGGGCCAACGCACTCTACCATGAAGAGGGACAAACTGTGTCATTCGTTATAGAGCGGGAACTCTGCTACACCGCAGACACTCACAATGACCTCAAAATCAGGAGTGAGTATAAATATGTGGGGGGTCAGAACTCTGCCCCAGGATTCAGTCAACTGGTTGGGGAAACAGGATTATAGAGTACTCCTTCTGGCCAGCAGGTAGAACATGGTGAGTGAAAAACACCAGGTAGTCTTGAAATTGACTTATCTACCTGCAAAGATTATTGCATGTGCATTGTACAGCAAGGAAGAGGTTCTTTCCCGATTAACCAACTTCAATGGCATGGCTTAAAGTTGGCTTGCCTATTCCTATATCCAGAAGTCAGGTAATTTTTTTTTCTCTTTTTCTATAATAACATTGCTTTTTACATTAAAATCCATGACAGGAGCCCAGCATTTCTGAGTAACTGAAAAATAGGTTTAGTGGCAAGGCCCCGAAGAAAACAAATTTGCTTGCAATTTTCTAAAGGGTGAAAAACAAATAATGGAGAAAAGTCAGAATTTTTACATTAATATAAAGAAGTCTTGAATTATGTTTCAGTGTCAAAAGTATAAGTAATACATCTGCAAAAAACTGAAAATGTATTCATCAGCCTCAAAGCAGGCATAAATCATAGAATCAGATTGCAAGTTCATCTTTGATTTTTTTTTTCCTTTTACCTCACAAAATAAAGGGTCGTAGATTCTACTCCAAATCCCAAAAAGGTCCTGGCCGTGGTATCCTGAAAGTTTTGGCAAGGTTTCTATAAAATCCTGAAACACACAAAGGGGAAAAAAAATTTTCTACACCAGGGTTTCTCAACATCAGCATTATTGATATTTTGGATTTTCTTTGTCAGGGGGGGATGACCTGCACGTTATTGGGTGTTTGGCAGCATCCCTGTCTTCAACCAACTAGATGCCAGCATCTCCCAAATCCCTCAGTTGTGACAACACACAGTGTCTCCAGACATCGCCACATGCTACCTGGTGGGGCAAATTCGCCCCCACTGAGAACAGCAGGTCTTCACATAAAAGTACATCAGTAATGTCTGCTATGATAACTCCAGCCCAACAGCTTCTATAGACACCACGGGATCACTGTTCATTATCCCATTAAGAATGTGAGCTGGCTTACTGCCACCTGGAATCAGACCAAGTGCTGCCTCAAAGGCCTTTTGGAAATAGGTGAAGTGTAACTCACACGCACATGAGTGGTCAAGGTAAGGGGGGAAAGCTTGTCTGAAGCCAAAGTTACTTTGAAGATCAGTGCAAAACATCTAAGTAAAATATTAGCAAATAATTCAATATCATTAACAGAAAGGTGCCTGATTCTAGACATGTAAAGACTGGTTCAATAGTAAGTAAATTTGTGAATATAATCAATCTATCTTATAGTATATCTTAGAATATAATCAATTTTATAATTAGTGAATATGATAAACCAAAAGTTACCTGATTATATTAAAAATGTTAAAAAAACTTCCAAAAAATTAAACACCAGCATTTATAAAAATACTCAAGAAAACAGGACAGATAGCCAGTTCTTAACTTGATAAAAATATATCTGGTTACATGCTTAATAGGGAAACACTTCCAAAACCCAGAGTAAACAAGATGCCCACTACCAATACTGTCAGGTGATGCTGTACTGTAAATACTGACCCATGTAAAAACGCAAAAGAAATTCAAGGTGTAAATACTGGAAAAGTAGAGTAAGCCACAATTATTTGCAGACATTGTAAACCCGGAATAAACTTAACAAAAAATGTAAAGATCTATATGAAGAAAACCTTGAAAAAATCTTGAAGAGAAGAACAAATAGGAAGATGTATCACATTTTTAGGAAGGCAGACAGCACATAAAGCTGCAGGTCCTCCCAAAGTTAATTTATAAATTTAGTATGATCAGTAAAAACACTAAAAAGTTTTTAAAAATATTCCTGGAATTAGGTAAGTTGATCATAAAGTACACAAGCAAAATAAAAACAGCCATGAAAACTCAGAAAAAGTGGAGAATGAACATATATTAAGTCTTAATAATTAACAACAGTGTGGTTTTGGCTGATGAAGTGAAAGTAATTGAATAGAACAAAAATTCCAGAAATACATCCCATGCATATGGGAATTTTAATATACAATAGCTCAAGTTCATGGGAAAAGATGAACTATTCAATTAATAGTGGTGAGGCAATCAGGTAATCTTCTGGGAAAAACTTAGGCAGGATATACACCTCATACCTAACACCAGTAAGAACTGGAAATGGATCCAATATGTAAATGCAGAAATGAAGATACAGTAGAATTAGAAGAAAGCATTGTAGACTTCCTTTATAACCCTGGAGTGGGGAGGGGCTTTCTATATATGACCACAAGTATGTAAACCACAAACGGATATATCAGCACGCTCCGAACTACATGGCAAATACTGTGGACAAAGTCAACAGGCAAACAATAAAAGCAATGCCTTTCATGTCCCAGAAAAAAATGTTAAAATGTATAGAGAAACCTCCTGAAAATTATAGGAAAAGGAAATTAGTAATTCCAAAGAAAAACAATCAAGAGATATGAATAGAACAGGAAATACCAATGGTATGTACCTGAATAAAAATACCCAAAGCTCACTCATGAAAGTACTGCAGCACAGAGCTCTGCAACAGCAGTGACACTGGCGTCCTTGTTTCCTGATTCTACAGGACACCACCTTTCCCTTACAGGCTGACACATGCCCCATGCAGGTGAGGCTGTGGGAAGCAGTCCCTCTTGTGTGCGGCTGACAGGAGCAGGAGTTGCCATGACCTCTTTGGAAGTGAATTTGATAATGTTGCAAATTGCCCCAGAATTTCTACTTCTGGGATATCATTCTATAGATATAATCATGAAATTATTATATAAAAAATTCATGCAGACTGTAAAAGTAAAAGATTGCAAATGACTCACATTTCCATCAATAGAGACAGGTTACATAATTATGGTATATCCATAAATTCATATACACAGCTGTACAAGCAAGAATGAGGAAGCTCTCTATGTACAGATATTTTCAAGATATTCTGTTACATGAAAAAATCCTGAGGCGTCCAATCCTGTTAACAGTAGATCACTTTTGTGTAACAAAAGAAGAACCCACCAGAATATATTCACATTTATTTGCTTGTGCATAAGGAACTGCACAGCTATGCAGGAAACACTGCCAGTGGCCACTGAGAGACACTCTACTATATTCCCTTTTATATTTTTTCCCATTTTGAATCATGTGAACCTATTATAGATCCAAAATATTATTTTTAAAAGTACAAAGCATTAATCTACCTTTTGTATATTCTTGAAAAGGGATACTCCACAAAGTGAAAACAAAATAAAAGACTGTCCTTTGTCTTTGACAACCGTAGCCCCAGCCCCCCAGCCTCAGTAACACAGGTCATCTTAAAATCACGTTTATCCTGTTCCAGCCATGCACTTGCACCTGGTTCTTCTCAGGGACATAAGTGTTGGATCTGAAAGGGACTGACTTCTTCACTGGCATGTGGCACCAGCTGGGTCAGGGGCTGGGCAGTGAACGCTCCGACCCATGTGGACACTGCCTTTCGCACATTCCTCCCACAGTTTTAAGAAGCCAGAGCTTCTTCCTGTCTTGGCTTCACACTCCATACACTTAAATGACACTATTTTTTGACCTTATAAGGATGCAGCCTCTTCTGGAATTCCTTTGATTTCAAAGTCTCTTTCTGAAGTTCTTGAAAACGAGGGCAGTTCCTGAAAGGCAGGTACAGCAACTGAGGATAAAAGAAAACTCATAAATCCATTATTAGTCAGAAGAACGTGGTGAAAAAAGCTGCAGCCCTATTTTCAGTCTCACTCGGTGCAAAGCAACCTGAATAAAGGATTCAAATGTGTTTTGGACTGAGTGGAAATTCTAAAATTGAGGAAAACTTGCTAAATGGTCTGCATGTCTTAAACATAGGAATATATACCCAGAACTGAAAAGCTTTTTTTGCTTTCATGAACTTGCCTTACTACGACTGGGCTGTTGGTGAATATTCACACTTTCTGGCTTTCCATATGAGTTGACGGTCATTATCTTGCTCCCTCCCAAACCTCTCTCATTTCTAGTGCTAGATACACACACACACAAGTATAGAGAAATGAATTAGTGGTTCCAGAAGGAATCTTAAGAAATCAACTAATCATTTGCTAAGTTAGATTCTTACAAATTTGCAGACTGTTAAAATAAGGGCATATACTAAATATACAGAAAGGTATACTTAAAAACCTATTATGAGGACAAAGTGGTCTTCCTGAAAGAGTTTAAATTCAACAGTCTCTTGTCCAACTTATAAACTACAGGTCGGTGACTCCCAAGTTTAGTCTGTTGCTCTCACGTTCCATCTGTGCTAGTCCTGCGTTTCCAGCCCTGGGTGGGTGTCACTACTGTGATGTTTCTTTCCTCGCACTTGAACGTACAAAACTAAACTCAACCTCTTCATTTTTAAAGGCTGCTTCTTTGTAATTTCTTTACTTTTGCTAAAGGCAAAATTTATCATCCTACTTCATATACTAGTCACCATTTGCTCATCTACTTTCAAAATAGATCTAAAACAGACTTCTTTTCTGTATCCACACTGTCCCTGCCCAGGGCGAGCACCATAGCTCTCTCTTTGGTCAGCCAGTGTCCACTCTGTCCACCTTCACAATTCATAATCTGCCTAACAGCTACATTGAGCCTTTATATCTCATTTCTGTAAATGCTAATCTTTTAAAAACACCAATCAGATCACACCATTCTGTGGTTTTTATAACCTTCTTTGGTTTTCCATCTCATCTGGAATAAAGTACAAACTCAGGCCCTAGTGACCACTCTCTCCTGCTTTCTTACCACTGTCCCCCTCCCTCCCTCTTCTCCAGTGGCACGGCAGACCCACTCACAGCCCACTCATTGTTTGGACACATAGACTTGGTGTCTGCAGACTGTCCCCGTCTGAGATGCTCCCTCCACTGACTCCCACCCCAGGTCTTCTAGCCATCCTCCCTGGTCACTCTCGTGTTGCTCTGTTTTCCTTCCTCCAGAGAACTCATCACCATTTGAAATTAGATTCATTTACTTCTTTATAATCTATATTCTATAAAACATAAACTCAAGGATGGTCAGGATTTTGTCTGTCCCGTTCACTACTGTGTTTTCAATGCCTACAGGGCCTGGAATATTAGTAGCTACTCAGAAAACGTAAAAAAATAAATAAATTGCTTCCTGCCTGTCTTTACTGATTCTTTGTCATCTTGTGTTACCCTGCTTTCCTTCTTCTAACATCTTTACCACCAATTTCAGGCCTCCATTTCCTTGCTCCTGAATAACTTCAACAATTATTCTCAGAAGCTTCTAATATCTTTTCCTTCCAAGCCAGTCAGACCAATGCCTCAAAGTACCACTCTTCGTGTGTATGCAGTACTGGAGAATACATACAGGTTTCTTTTATGTCCTCTGCTTTACATCTAAATTTCCCTGCATGGAGTTCCGATTTTTTCCGTAAGAGAAATGACACTTTGAGGGTAAAGGCACAGGGCTGTTCATTGACAGATCTAGTGTTTCATGAATTACTTAACCTTTCTAAACTTTAGTTTTCTCACCTCACCTATTGAGACAGGCTGATAATAAAATAATCATCTGAACATCTATCCAGCATTTTTCAGTTTGCAAAGTCTTTTCCATTTCTTAACTAACCTGGTTTTCACAAATTCCTATGAAGAAGTTAGGTGGGTGTTGTTTCCATTTTACAGGAAAGGGAACTGAGGTGCAGGGAGGTGACTCAGTCAAGTATCTGAAGTGGTGCTTGGCCCTAGACCTAGGTTTTCCAGCTTTAAATCGGCACTCCTTCTGCATCCCACTGCCTTGCAGTCTCAAGAATTCCTTTTTGCTATTACATTTGGATTCTCTAACCTGGGCCTACTGTAGTTATTCAGTCTTATTCTCATTCTTCCTAAATGTCAACTCTGGACACAGAAGGGTGAGCACGCTGTACATCTGCTCCCGGCCATGGTCTGGGGCTACCTTCACTTCCCTTCCACGGGCTGGCTCCAGTTCTCATTCTCTCCATGAAGACTTGAATGGCTGCGCTTGGCAGGTCCACAAACGTCTCATTCACTGAGTTCCTCCAGCACGAACTGGCTTGTACTTGAAATCATCACCCGCTGACTTGTATTGTGTTTTCCACACTTCACACATGCAAATATCTTTTCATTAAATGGATTAGAAACTAGAGACGACGTCTGGCCTCATATTTCCCTTATATTTCTCTACAGCAATTAGCAGAGCTCTGGAATAATTTTGTACTGATTGATTTTGTTAGATTTCTTAGTTGATGTTAGAATTGTTTTCATGTTAGTGAGTAGGTGGTTGGAAGCCGTAGGTAGATAATCTTGCTTGCGTCTCTCTCCCTCTCTTCCTTGTTTCTCTCTAACAACACCTGTATTCTCTCTGCAATGTAATTTAATTACTATCTTTCAGGATTAAGGATTAAATAGCTATCTTGGATCTACATTGGCTAAATCTGGTGGTGCTGTTCCAGACTCTTTGCATAAAAAGCTGTGGTAAAAGTGATTCATTTATTTTTCTTGTTGGAAGAAAATATTCACAAACTCCTAAGAACACTGATAATCATAACACTTTACTCCTGGATTCTGTGAAGAAGAAAACCATAAACAAATCATCCTGTCTGCAGGAAATACCAGAAAAATTTGTTGGAATAGATAAACTAGAGTGAGGGTGACAGGCTCAGGCTGTTTCTACAAAGTATTTGAGAAGAATTCTTGTCTCCAGGTGCAACATTCAAATCCAACTTCTAGGAGTACTGGCAGGGCAAGGAGCTTCGGCAGGGCAAGGAAGTGGCACAGTCTGGGCCCAGCGGTCACTCTAAGCCTCAACCTTGGAGAGATGAGGTGGCCGTGCTTACCATGTGGCTGCAGGGAAATTAGGAAGGATTGCAGAATTCTGTGTCCCTACTTCCTTCATATAGTCTTAAATATCACACCTGGACATTAGATTTATTTATTGCTATTTTAAAAATACTAATTCCTCTGCAAAAGTTAAAGAGTTCTTGGTCAGTCTCACCGCGTATAAACAAATTTGAGAGTTTCCCTCAAACAGCCTCATTTAAGCAGCTTGGTTAATGGTACTGGTTGTGGATAAAATGAAGGTTCCTGTGGCCAGGATTCTTACCTGGCCCTGGTTGGCTAGCTCACTACACATGTGTGGGCAATACATCATTATTGGCTCTGTATAAAGAGCCCTGCCCAGTACTCTGCGTGGCACGGTGGCACGGCTGCCAGGCTGCAGGAGAGCAGAACAGAGGCTGGAGTGGTGGCAGTGCTGAGAGGCTCAGAGGACAGCTGCAGGGGCAGAGAGGCCCAGAGGCAGAGACTGGCTTGCTGCATGCAGACTTATTCTGAGTGGATGGGATTCTAGTGATTCACCTGCCACTGTGGAAGTAAAGTTGGGTATAAACCTTTCACCCAAAGAACATTTTACTGTCATTTCTTTGGTCACACTGAATTCGTAGTGAACTTGCCTGGGGCTGAAACCCATTGGCAAGGCACTGGGGTCTTAACCTTCACTGTCCACTAGAATCTTCTTCTTTTTTTTAATATAATTTATTTTATTATCATTAATCTACAATTACATGTGCAATATTATGGTTATTGAACTACCCCTTCATCAGGTCCCCCCCACCAACCCCATTACAGTCACTGTCCATCAGCGTAGTGAGATGCTATAGAATCACTACTTGTCTTCTCTGAGTTGTACAGCCCTCCCCCTGCCCCCCCAACATTACATCTGCTAATCGTAATGCCCCTTAGAATCTTCTTTTTGATGATTATTTTTTAAATTGTTTAAATTAAAATTCATTAAAAACATTCAGTTTGAATTAATTTGATTTTAATTAAATAATGAAAAGTAATTTAAAATACTGATGCCTGTGTCCCCCACCCTCTGAGATTCTGATTACTTACGGAGAATGTTCTAGGCGTCAGGATTTAAAAAATTCTCAGCTGATTCTAATATGCTTCTAACTTTGAGAACCACTAGTTTAGAGGGTAGGAAATTACTCTGGAATGAGATGGGCCTAGTGCATCTGGTTCTAGCCAAGATGCTTACCAGCTGTATGTCTTAGAGCCATTTTGTTTCTTTAACTTTTCTGATCACTTATTTCTGTGGATATACAAAGAGAACAATAATATTGTCCATTCAACGTTGTTATGAAAAGTAAATCTGATGACACCTATGAAGTGCTGGGCACCAATTATGTACTCAAATCTTCCTTTTACCCCCTACCTTGGAATGGAGATTTTCTTGGATGGAGGGGTATTTTGTTAGTAGAGACACTGTAGATATTCTGGAAGGAAGAGAACCCTGTGTGGGACACCAAAAGCCCAGGAATTGAAGCCAGAACAACTGGAAGCCTTGTGTGTGTGTGTAAAGTTCAAAGAGTAGCAAAAGAAGGTGGGTGGTAAAGACCCAACGAGGACCCCTGTTCCTACTCTTTCTTGCCTAGGACAGCCTATGTCCTACATTGTCCTTTGCACTTTCATTTAGGAAGGAATCAAGACTGTACTGCCCGGGAGTGACTAGACTCCCGGATCTGCCCAGGGCCAAGCAGCCTGCCTATGTCCTTCGGGGCCCAATGTCATCTCCCAGCTTTCCCAGAATACTGACCTGATCTTCAGAAACAGGGACTGTGTGCACTGGGATGGGCTGCCAGGGCAGATTGGGATTCCACACGCTGATACCCTCTGGGGGAAACAGGGCTGCAAGGTTTGCCAGAGCACTCGTCAAAGTGCGGTCAACATCTGTGCTTCGAATATAAACCTAGAGTAGGAAAATCAATGAAACTGGGTGTTTTCCTGTGGAGTGAAGAGCATATGAGAAAGGGCAGGACATGCACTTCAAAACATTACAGACATGTAGCATCATGATTATTATAATATCAGTTGCGGGGGAAATGTATTCTGACCGTGCCATGCACACAGCGACCTGGTGTGCCAATAGTTGATTGAGAAAAGAGACCATGTGGGGAAGTTGGGGTCCCTATGGCCAGGATCCTCTCTGAACTTAAACCACCTGATGGTGTAACTGGCCTGTTGCTAGGCTACCGCTTCCACACCTTTAGGCAATAAGCTATTATTGTGCTAAAGAGAGAGCTGGCCCGGTGCTCTGGGCGGAGGCAGAGACGCTAGTGCTCGACCTACCACCGGGAGAACAAGCCGGGTAATAAACCCTTTCACCCCAATGTACATTTTGCTGTCAATTTCTTTGGCCACATTGAATCCACAGCGAACTTGCCCAGGGCTGAAACCCATTGGCAAGACAGGTCAATTAAGTGGTCGCTACTTGCCAAGCCAAAGTATGTACTGCTGGTGTCCAACAAAGTTATGACTATAACTTACATTCATAAATTTTTTTAGGAACAAAATATTTGTATGAAGAGGAATAGATTTGTAAATAAGAGCTCTGAGTTAATTTGGGAAACAGACACAGCACTTTAAAAAAAATGCAACATGATGTTAAATTCTTTCAAGGGAGAGGTCCCTACTCTTACCAACCAAACTTGCCTGATCATGTTTATAGGACTCATTCAAGAATTTTCCATATCTTTTCCTTAGATACTGTCCAAGTTCATAATGCTGCTCCATGCCCAGCTATGGGAACAAATAAAAGCAAAAATTAGTGAAAGTAAGTTCTATGAATCCCCTCTAGGAGCCTCATCTTTCCCCATTGAATGTGTAGACTGAATAATGGTGTGTTTTAATAGTTCCACAATAACACCATAGTTTTAAATGGAAAAAAAAAGCTGTAATCTTGAGTCATGACTCCCTGAGAAAACTCCTTCACCTTCATTACTACTTAACATAGAGCCTTGCAGTAAACAGCTGTTGACGGATGTGACTGAGTAAATGGCTCAACTCTGGTGTGGCAGAGGGCTGATTGACCATGTGGGAGTTTTGTGGGAGAAATTTGACTATCTGATAAGTTGAGCTTGGTGAATCTGAAGATATCTCAATCTCTGGGTGCAATGATTTATTACCTGCACAGTTTGTTTATGCTTGGCTCATGAAAAACTACAGCCTGTTACCCGAAGTGCAGTCTGTGGATCTGCAGCTAAATACCACTTGCTGACGATATGTTAGGAGTATGTTAAAAACTAAATTTGGACCCCGTGCTTGCCCACCTGAACTGGAATCTTTGAGTTGGAGCTCAGGAATCTGTTTTTAACAAGCTCACTAAAATTCTGATGGCCAATAATCATTGAGAAGCATGTCATTATCTCAGTGATCCTCAAACATTACTGTGCATTGGAAGCAAAATTATCTAGGGGTACTCATTGAAATGCAGATTCCTCAGCATTTCCCCCAAGATTCCTGCTCATTAGATCCTGTGGGTAGCCCTGGAATATTCATTTTAACACATGCCCCAAGAGATTCTGATCCATGTATTAGAGCACCAAGCTTTGAGAAACACTGCATTCAGGTCTGTCTAATCCAGAGCCTCGCTTGCGCCTCAGGAATCAGAGGATATGGTCACTCTGGCTTCTGCTTGGTCCTGCCCACTCATTTGCTTGTCACTCTGGGTTATCACGATCATCGCCACATCCTAGGATGGGAAGGAGGTAGGTAAAGAACAATGTGTGCTTTGAGGTTTGTGAGTTTCCTGAATGATGTGATAGTTGAAGAAGGAGGTATTTGTGTCTGATTTGTTATTCTAGCTTACTGCTGACTTCAGAGAAATAGTCACCTTCTATAGAGCAGTGGTTTTCAAGTGTGAGCCTGCACAGAATCACCTGGAAGGTTCATTAGGGCAAAGATCCCCAGGCTTTAACTCTCATGGGGAGGGCCAAAGAATTCACGTTTCTGACACATCCCAGAGGCTGATGGGGTTGCTTGCCCAGGGACCACACTTTGAGAACCACTGACCTAGAGAGCCATCACCTTGTCATGTAGACGGGAAATACCCGGCCCAGGGTAGGACTCTGGGCTCTAGAATCTTGCTACATCAAGAGTGGCCTCATCCCAGCACCATGGTATCATCTAGAATTGTCAAAAATGCAGAGTCTCCGGCCCCACATCAGACCTGCTGAGGTCAAAACCATGTTTTCTTTTTTTTCCAGCTTTATTGGAAAACAAAAATTTATATAATTGTCATACATTACTGTAAAAGTTCAAAATGTATAGCATAATGGTTTGATTTACATATATTGTGAAATGATTACCACAGTAAGTTTAGTTAACACCCACCATCTCATGTAGATACAATAAAAAGAAAAAGTAAATGAGAAAGTTTTTTTCCCTTGTGATGAGAACTCAGGATTTACTCTCTGAACAACTTTCATGTGTGCTTACTGAGGTATGAACAAGTCATCATGCTGACATTACATCCCTAGTATTTATTTATCTTGTAGCTGGAAGTTTGTGCCTTTTGATTACCTTTCTCCTAATAGCCCTTCCACATCTCTCACTGCTGGTAACCACAAATCTGATCTTTTTCTGTGAGTTTGTTTGTTTGTTTTAGGTTCCATATGTAAGTAAAATCATATGGCATTTGCCTTTCTCTGACTTATTTCACTTAGCATATGCCCTCAAGAGCCATCCATGTTTTTGCAAATAACAGGAATGGCTATATATTTCATTACAGATATACATATTTTTTCATTTCATTATTTATATATTTCATATATATAAATATATACACACACACACATGTATCTCACAACTTCTTTATTATTTTATCTGTCAATGGACACTTAGGTTGTTTACATGTCTTGGCTATTATAAGTAACACTGTAATGAACATGTGGGTGCAGGTATCCTTTTGAGCTAGTGTTTTTATTTCCTGTGGATATTAGAATCTGCAATTTCACAAGATCCCCAAATGACTCATTTATGCCTGAAAGCTTAAACACTGGGAGAATCTAATGGCTAGTCAAGAGGCTCCCAGAAGAATGTAGATCCTACAGATTGGAAGAATTTTTTGGTTTTACTAGAAAAGTAGAGCAAGGGAACAGGAGTCTCTACAGACCCATAGGTATTAAGAAGCAGCCCTAGGTTTTCCTAATCCTTCTCTCGTTTAAGGAGCCAGAGGCTGGGTAGGCTGTGGTGGGAGGATCTCTGGAGGGGGGCCAAAGGGTGCTAGCCTCTAACAGCCGGAGTCTGCTCCTCTACGAAACTCTGCGGCCGGGTTAGAACAGTCATTCTCAGCCTTGGCTGCACATTAGAGTTGAATGATCGACTGGGGAGCTTCTAAAAGCCCAATATCTAGGCCGTACCCTAAACCAGTTAAATAGGAACCTCCTAGACAGACATCAGTGTTTCTTAAAGCTCTCCAAATAATTCCAATGTTTAGCCAAGATTAAAACCCATTAATTCTGGAGACATACAACTCTAACATTCTGTGACATTTAAAAAGTATCTTTAACCAGTGCTTTGGTCAGGACAGAAGCAATGCATGTGGCCTCGTGGCTCCAAACAGAGGAGCCGTCTCTCTTACAAGTGATGGGGAGAGGCACTGGGGCGGAGACCACAGGCTCCTTTGTTCCCAAGTCCGCCTTCTCCTTTGGTACTCTGTAGGAAGTAGGGCTCCCCGTGCTTAACCGACCACCTGTAAGAAAGGCTCAATCCTAATCTGTCCTACTAACAAGAAATCAAATTCAGTATCAGCTTTTCCAGAGGAATCATGTTTTCCCAGCCCTTCCCCTGTTCTCTATTTCTCAGGTGGAGGCTGAGAAGGTAGGGCTGGCCTGTCCGTATCTCGGCTGTCTTCAGTACCTTTAAGCTCATGTATTCTCCTGTCACCCATTCATACCTCTTAAGCTTTAATAAAGCCAACAGGGTAAAAGAAATCGAAGTAGGCAATTCTATACACTTTCCTACAGTTACTAGTCAATAAGGGTGACTTGGTCATGATCTGAGTTTATCAAAGCTAGCCATTAGTGCGTGTCCGTCCAGAGCTGAAGCACATTTCAGGCTTTTAGATCCCAGATAATTGTGCAAAATATTTTCCTAGATCTGAGTAACTACTTACATGGTTTCAATATATTACAAACCCCAGCAGGACTTAGTTTCCCTTGAGACTCTTGGCAAGCTTTAGCTGGGAACCCTACCAACCTGTGTGAGCTGGCCAAATCCTTGGGGCCACGAGGACTCCTTAATGGGGTCATTGGGAAAGGTTTCGATGGGACTTCGGTCTCCATGCCTAAACACCTGGAAATAGATTGAGACAATAATGTTAGAAATCTTACTTCATCGTAATAGATTCTGTTCTGTTCATCATAATAGATTTTCTTCTAAACCACTGGTTCTCAACTTTGGCTGCTCATTGGATCAACGAGGGCATGAAAATAAGTTCTGAGGTCTGGATCCCAGACCTGTGATTTTGGTTTAACTAGTTTGGGGTGTGGCCAGGTCATCAGACCTCTAAAGACTTCCCAGGCAAGTCTCAGGTTAAGAAGCACTGTTCTAAGCTTACTGACGCTTTTCCCGTATTTCAGGTAATGTAGTAACAAGATGATTAGCCATTAGAAGGCAGACGGTTGACACAAGGACACTGGTTTTTATAACAGGGCAGGAAGGAACACAAAGCTTAGCAAGATCACTTTATTACAGACAAACTCGACATTCCTTCCTTAATTATGGTTAAGCAATAAATGGTGTTAAAATTTCTACATGTACGAAAAATTGTGGCCTTTAAATGTTACATACAATTTGTGACCATTTTGAGCCAATGGTTTACTTTAGGACGTTAGGGATAAAGGAGTTGGGGTGGCGGGGTGGGGGGTAGATAAGAAAAGCTAATTCTTAACACTTAAAGAACATTCTGGATTTGTATGCATGTCAGGCTCCTTTGATTGCCCGTTTTACTCTTTGGGGAGAGTAGTCTGGACTTTGGAAACCTCGATATCCAATTCTAATGTGCTTTCTGAATAGAACACCAAACCAAACATAAAGCTATTTTGTAAGCAAAGATAAGGGAAATAAAACACTCAGGAAAGAAAGGCTACAGTGATGTCAGCAAACATTTTTAATGCAGAGGGGGGCTGCCTAACACCATGCATTAGCTGTAATTTCTTGCATTTGTCACATATGTGTGGATAAAGTGAAGGTTCTTGTGGCCAGGATTCTCACCTGGCCCTGGTTGGCTAGCTCACTACACATGTGGGCAATGTGTTGTTATTGACTCTATATAGACAGCCCTGTCCAGTGCTCTGGGTGACATGGTGGCATGGCCGTAAGGCTGCAGGAGAGCAGAGCAGAGGCTGGAGTGGTGGCAGCACTGAGGACAGAGACCCAGAGGACGGCTGTGCGGGACGGCTGTGCAGAGAGGCCCAGAGGACGGCTGTGAGGGCAGAAAAGCCCAGAGACCAGCTTGCCGCATGCAGACTCGCTCTGAGTGGACGGGATTCTAGTGACTGACCTGCCACTGTGGGAATAAAGTTGGGTATAACCCTTTCACCCCAAGAACATTCTACTCTCATTTCTTTGGTCACCCTGAATCCATAGTGAACTTGCCTGGGGCTGAAACCCATTGGCAGGACAATATGTCACCTGTCTCGAAACAGAGCCATGAGGCTGTCCTTTGAAATCCTGTAAAATGGTTTAGTAGACACAGAATGAGAAGCAGTCTCAAATTTTAGTCATCTTTGAGATGAGATTCCCAGAAAGTGAGGCATGATCCCAAAACTTGGGGAGTATCTCTGATATCTGAAGAAAACCAATCTTTTAGCCCCTAACCTGATGAGAAATTAAAGTCTCAGTAGAACACGCTAACAGCAAACAGACGGACGTGGGGTAGTGGATCTTAAGAAATCATTTAGGTCAGGTAGGGAATTATTGTCCTGCATGGTCCCCTGATGGCAGGAGAAAAGGCTGCATATTTTCTGAGGAGCACCTGCAGTCACTAGTCACTACAGGTGACTTGACCATGATTAGAAATTAGAAATTAGCAAGGCTGATCATTAGTGCCTCTGTTTCCACAATCAAAACACATTTTAGACTTTTTAGATCCCAGGGGATTGTGCAAAATACTTTCCCAGATCTGAATAACTAAAGTTGTATGGTTTCAATAGATTATAAAATCTATTGTACAGTTTAGTTTCCAGGGTTTCCCGACCTCAGCTCTGTTGACATCTCGGGCTGGGTAAGACCTTGTCGGAGGCTGTCTTAGGCACTGTGGGATATTCAGCGGCAGCTCTGGCCTTTGCCCACTAGATGCCAGCAGCCTACCCAGTTGTGACGGCCAAAGTCCCCAGACCTGCCAGGGTCTGCCCAACAAAGAGCCCCGAGTTAGCCAAAGAGGCATCAGCAGGGAGACACTGACAGCACTTCCTGCCAGCCTGTGACCACGACCCCTCACTGTTTTCTGAATGATTGGCCCTGTACACAATTTAAGGCACCAGTGGCTCCACACAGCAGTTACCCTTGTGATAGTCACTTCACAGCAAAGAAGTGACTGCCCAAGGCCACACGTGTGTAAGCGGCAGGGCGTACATACATCCACCCCTAGGCTGTGCGGCAATGCCAGCACCCCCGTGGAAGAGGCTCACTACCCCTGTGCTCAGACACAGCCTTCAGGGCCCACAGGGATGCCCTGGGGCTGGGTCTCTTCCTCTAAGATTAGGACCTCTGTGTTTGGTGGGCACAAGTGCCCCCGTGCCCCCAGTGTAGGCGGCATTCTTAAGCTTCTTGAGTTTTGCCAATTCAGCTGCGGCTTTTGGACTCTGCCTAGGTGCCCTTTTAGTCTGTGCTGGGCAGCCTTCTTCACTGCCGCTCTGCGGAAGTCACCGCCTCTGCTCAGCCCTGCAATCACACCGTGACATCGTTCAGAGCCTAAAGTGTGTGATGAGCAGTGGGCTAGTGGCAGCGCGGGTGGTCACTGCAGTAGGAAGACGTCCAAGATAACAACCACCCCCTAGGCTTGTGCAACTCCATAGCTTTGTATAGTCCCGTCCCCTGCTGTCCCTCTGCTTCTCACAACTCCCTGGTGAGGACAGGCTGGCACTGTTACCACCTGAACAAATAAGGGGCCCTCAGAGCAAAAAGACTGAGTGAACTATGCAGCCCTCCCAGGGGTTGCAACTGCTGGCCACATCATGGTCACTCCACCCTCTTCGGTCGCAGCTCACTTTTCTCAGGAGCCGGGACTTGGTTCCCTCCCAAGTGGCCCTTCCCCGTCAAGTCTGCCAAGCAGATCTGGCACGTCCCACAGGATGCAGGATCTGGAGGTCCTGGTGAGGCCCAGGAAGGCAGCTGGCCCAGTCCTTCTCTCTGCACAGCCAGCAGGGGCTCCTAGAGAAACGTCCATCTGAGTATGTTATCGATTGCCTAGAACCCTCTAATGTCCTCTCATTCTATTAAAACTTTGTGGGGTTTTTTTGTTTTCAGAAAATTGTAAAGACATAATAAAAGTAGAGATTTTTATAATGAGCTCCTATGAGCCCACCACTTGCTCCATCAATCATTGACTCGTGCAGCATTTGTAGCCTCATGACTCCCAGACAAACATTTCCCTCTGTTCCCTGTGTAATTCAAAGCCCTGCCCCTCTAGACGTCGCACCTGACGCCCCTGCTCAGACACAGGCCCTGCTGCCCGACCCACACACTCGCTTCATTCAGTCTCAGGGCCCCAACGGCCTTCTGCCCGGAACATCCCGCCTCTGCCACTTCTGCAGGTGCGTACACTTGGCCACTGAATTCAGGTCCCTCCTGAGAAGGGCAACCTCTGCAGAGAGGCCTCCCTTGACTCCCATTATGAGGAAACTCCTGCTCTCTCTCATCACACAGTTTTGCTTTTATGTCTGATATTTTCTTGTTTTTTGGGTGTGTGTGTACGTATCTGGCTTCCCCTCTTCCTATAAACAACTTGGAATCAGACCCCTTGCTGTCACAGGCACAGTGCCCGCCCCAGGGTAATGCCAGTGTGATGTAGGTATGCACAAAATGCCTGTTTTCATGAAGGAAAGAGCCCTGGGTGGGTCCGGCTCCATCAGGACACATGGCTTTCTTTTCAATCTTCTCGTTCACAAGGCTTTTGATTTTACTCCTTACGTATCATCAAGTTTTCTTCTCCTTTCTTCTGCTCCATTATTTGTCCCCTCGACGCCTCCCTTGTGCCTTTGCTTCTGGAACAATGAGTCACCCCAAGCTAGGCTAGTGCCTAACAAAGCATCATGCTGTCCTTTCAGGTATGGGGTTCAAGACGCATCACACAACTAGGGTGGCTCAGGACATCCGGGAGAGTCTGTGGCTCACAGCGCTAAGCCCCACACCCTGTTTTATTGGGGGTGTTCCAAGCGATGACACTGTTGTTGCACAAACCTGGCCATGAGTAAAAGTCTGTTCCGGTTTCTTCTTTTAGGAACTGAGAAATAAGCCCGTTAGTCAGGAGAATTAAAAAGGAAAAGAGTTTGGGCAGAAATGAATGAGTCAAGTGAAGGAACACCATGCAGGGGCAGAAGGGAAGGCAGCTGTGCAAGGAATCAGGGTGAGAGTGTGTCCTCACTCGGGGAGGAAGGCAGAAAGGCCACTCCACGGGGACCTCCTCCCAGGGCCCAGGAAGACCACGGGCCTGCGGGAGGGGACAAGGAGAACCACATGTCAGGTGGCGTGGAAGCTGAGCTCAGAGAAGCTCGAGCTTTGAGTCAGTTAGACCTGGGTTTAATCCCCTCCTTGTCGAGATCCAGCCAGTGACCCTGGGGAAATGATTCTGCATGCCTCGATTTCCCCCTGTGTAAAATGAGGAAATCATTATTTCCCATGCAGGAGGACCATGAGATTAGATGTGGCATGTGTGCAGAGCTGCCAGTACAGGACTGAGCGCCCAGGCTGCACTCGGCATATGCCGTTTATTACTATTATTTTTTGTTGCACTTGTTACATATTCAGGCCTTCACCTTAGCCACCCTCTCTCCTTCTCTCCCTGCTGGCAGGAGTTTACAGCAGCAGATAAGGCAGATGAGAACCTGTGGAGGAAAAGGGAAACGTAGCCCTCTCCTTCAAGAAATATTTCTATTAATTTCTAATCATGTGTCCCCCATTTTTATTTTCTTGACTGAGAGGAAGAACTACTTACTCCTTTGGGTTTAGGACACTTTGGAAGTTTGAAGTGCCTATAGTGACAATCTGGATGGCTGAAATGTCTTGAGCCAAATATAATTTACCTGATCAGTTCACCACTCTGAAAATTCGCAAAATGCACTGGCATAAACCAGGGAGAAACTCGTGTGAGGAAACTGAACAGACCTCCTGCCTGGCCCGGCGCCCAGGGCACAGTGCTGCCCAGGAAATGTCCCTGAAGATCCTGACGGTCTCTGCAGACACCTTCTGCTCCTCGGCCCCAGTGGTCAGAGGGCCAGAGAGCAGGGACAGTGAGATTGCAGGGCTGCCTGTGCGTGGAGGCAGCAGCCCTGGCTTTATTGTCCAGAGGAGAGTCTGGTCTGGGATGGGTGACGCCAGCCCACCGGCCGGAGATGCGGCCCCGACACCACATCTCGAGTCACAGTGGCCAGGACAGTGCCAAGAAGTTCCAGTTCCACTTCTATTACTCTCATGGGATACCGAGATAATACTCCAGGTCTTCCTGGGCCACTCTGGGGACTCAAAATACAAAATATAAAGCCATCTAGAGGATAATAACGTCCTTCAAATAACAGATGCACAATATGGTAGCTTTAATTGGAGTTCTTTCAAAGAAGTGAGAAAAAGAAGTCAGGCCTTGAGAAGTATTGTCAAACATGAACAATGAAGGTGATGACAAATACAAGGGTATCCGATAGTCTACTACAGCCAAAGGTATGAAGGAAAGGAACAGTAAGTCATCAGGAAGTCAAACAATGGTTGAAAAGAGTAATATCTGTTTCACTCTTGAGTCACATTTCAAATGTATATTTTTTTCCAGGTTTTTTTGGGGCCAGATGTCTAAAGCTGGGAAGAAACTGGTTAAACATAAAAGAAAAAAGACATACAAATGCTTTTGAGAATAAAGAGCATGAACAGAAAAAAAATGGCATTTAAATTTACTGGTTATATGAACATTATAAAAAGCACAAATGGGATAATTGTCTAAGTATATGAACAATAATAACGGTTACAATGTTCGGGGTATTTCCCAAAGAGGGTTATAAGTATTTTTATGTATTAACTGAACCCTCACAACAACTCCATACAGTAATGTGATGCCTATTTTACTGATGATGAAACTGAGGACAGACGGACTGAGGTTCTCACCCAAGGTCATAAGGGGTTGCGCTGGCTTGCGAGCGCCGAGGACCTGCTTCTAAAGCCTGCTCTCCTCCCGGCTCTGCACTATTCCACTGTGCAGTGCACACAGGACACCTTCATTGTTTGTGTTTGGAGGATACCTTAGAACACAAGCAGGAACTTCTCAAGGCCTGACTTCTTTTTTTCACTTCTATGAAAGAACTCCAGTTAAAGCTACCATACTGTGTCATCTTTTATATTATCCACTAGATGGCTTCTTTGGCATTCACAGCTCATTTCTCTTTAACAATCTCAAATGTTTGACGCCCACCTGGCACCACGCCTCTGGGATGTCATCGGCAGAGCCTCAGCGACCAGATCGTCAAATGCAGGGCCATCTGTGTGTGTCTCTCTCTCCCTCAGTGCTCACATCAGTCCAGAGGGATTCTGCCTTCACACGTTTTAAAATGAACTCATCCTTTCTGATTTTTTACTGCTTTCTGATCCAGCTCAGGTCCTCACTCTGCCCTCGTTGAACTGTGGCAGGTCCCCAAGCCATACTTGACAAGAAGTGTGCGGCCCCCGAGAGAAAATGAGTCAGAATTCACAGAAGAGGGGCGCTTGAGTGTCAGCAAGAGCCAGCCTGAGGTGCCAGCAGAGATGATCACTGACACCTTAGGCTCTCCTTTGCTCCCTCTAGGTGCACCCAGGCCCCTAACAGACTCAGAGACTCAAGGATAATGAAGGGTCATTTAGAACCTTGAGACCATGGTGTGAGTTAAGTACGCCTGTCACAAAAGGAGCAGGACTGTATGATTCCACCATAGGAGGCGCCTGAAAGAGTCAAATCCATGGAGGCAGAATGGTGGGTCCCAGCGGCCGGCTAGTAGGGAGGATGGGGAGTTCCTGTTTAATGGATAAGGAATTTCAGTTCTGCAAGGTGGAGAGTTCTGCAGATGGATAGTTTTAAGGGCAGCATACCAGTGCGAATAAACCTAAAGCCACTGAACCGTACACTTAAAAATGGTTAAGATGGAAAATTTTATGTTCTGAGAATTTTGCCACAATTTTTTTTTGAAAAAGAATAGTTAATGACCATCTAGATTTTATCCAGAAAGTTGGAAAGCTTGTTACAGACGGATGATGCCCAGTAGCACCTTACATTTGCATCATGATTCACACTTGCATCTGTCGTTTGAGTCTGTGAAGGATGAAACATAAAACTATGATTATTAGTCCCAACTTTAAGTTTGGAGAACTTGAGATTCAGCTGGATTAAGTGACGAGCCCATGATCCCATATCTGAGTTAATGAAAATTCGATGTTGTCCTAGATGTGGCTTTCACTTTCATTTTAGTACATAGCATTAGAAAATTTATAATGGTATTGGACTGCCAGCCTGAGAAGTAACGCCCATTTCTCCCTTTCCCAGGAGGCGTGAGGAAGGAGTCTGACAGTCGGCTGTCCCCAGAAGTGCAGTGATCTTTGCATCTATACGACCATGGCAGGAAGTTACCCATCCCACCGTAGAGATGAAATGCTTGTGATTTGAAGGTTATTTCCATCAAGGAAAGTCTATGACTTGACTAAGAATTTTGCTTTGCATGGCCAACCATGCAGAATGACTCATCAGCCCTTTCTTTGTAAAATCCAGGTGGAATGAGAAGGATTTTTTCTCCCTGCTTGAGATCACCTAAACTTACGGTTTTCCCCTGACTTAAAATGGCATTTGCTATTTATCAGTGGAATAATGATATATGGGATTCCTTTAGAAAAAATCCAGTGGGTGTGTGTGAAACCAGATTACCCATGAGTGATAATTATTGAAGCTGGCTGATGGGTACACGGGGATTCACCATACTTATTATCCTTTCTACATACAGACAAAAATAGTAATACTCTAAGGGTTTTCTATGGGACACTGGAAAAAAGGAGGAGGTAGATTCTGTAGACAGAGTTTAGGAAATACAATTTACTAAACCCTTTCCTTGAAAGCCACAGTAGATATTAGCATATTAAGACACTGAGGAGTCCTGCACTTAAGACACCTTTAAATATAGTTTAACCCATGTTCTGCTCCCAAAGCCAATGTGACTACTGAAACTCATTTTTTACCAAGCAACTCCTATTAACAAGTTGTCAAACTAGCATTCCTTGGAGGCATACGTGGGTGAACATGTTTCAGGAGATTATGTGGTGACTGTCCCTGAGAGAGAATAAGGCCCAACCAATGATTACTGCCACTCTTTCTGACAACAGCTTCTCAGAGCTGGGGAATGTTGTTCTTGGGCCACAGAGGAACAGCAAGGAAGCCATCCTTCGAGTATTCATGAGTCAGCTAGTAAGCCGGGCGCCTGCAGGGAGGTCTCGGCCCCCTGTGCTGCGTCACCCACACGGTAGGGACCTGACCTCCTGGGCCACACAGCTGGGTTCACGTCCTGACCTTATAGAATAGCTGCCAGACTTGGCAAACAGAAATGGAGGATGCCCAAATAGTGCATGAGACATACTAAAAAAAATATGCTGTTTATCTGAGATTCAAATTTAACTGGGCATCTTGTGCTTTCCTGGTAACTCTACAGGGCTGTTGGGAGGATATCATGTCATAAGCTGTCCTGAACTCTCAGAACAGTGCCTGGCACACAGGAACCACTCAGCAGCCATTGGTTCTTGTCATTAATATCCCCACTTCACTCAGGGGCACCTTTCTTTTATTCTGGTTCTCCTTGTAATCATTTTCTGAGGATTTCTCTAGGCATGTAATTTAACCGTTTGTCGTCATATATTTTCTGTATCAGTTAAAAAGTGATATTTTCTCACTTAAGTCCTTAGATAGAAAGTCTTGTGCAGGGCCAAGAAAGCTGTATTGAGTTGCTGTCCATCTAACACGAATGGAAGAAAGTCCATGTCAGAAAACCTGTGAACATTAGCCTTGGGTAGTAATTGTTAATTTTTTTTACCTCCAAGAGAGATAACTTTGTAAGGTTTTCCTTGGGGGAAAATTAACTTGTAGTCTCTGAACACATGGTAGCCAGGAGTGGAAGGGGAGAAAGGAGGCCCACACCGTCTGGCAGCCCCGGGAAGTGAGCCTGGGCCTTTGGTGAACTGTGCAGTGGAGAAGCAGCCGCGTGCAGCCCGCTGAGAGTCTGCTGACACCTCAGAGAGGATCGCCATGCCACCAGCTTGGCACGGCTTTCCAGCATCGACAGTGCAATTTCTGTGGAGTCCTTGCACTTACTAATGTGCGTGTTGATAAGAAACCCATGGATAGTACTAAGTCTGACACATGGATTTCCCTATGAATGGTACATAATGTTACCCAGTTTTCACCACAGACGGCTGACAGCTGGTGAATCATTTATTGATAAACTGATGGTATATTTCTCTGGTTCTCTCTCTCATTGTTGACTCAAGACCTAGTAAAGATTTACTGGACTAGGAATGATGATTTGCATAAATATGTAGTAATGAAATTTTTCCGTAGAAAGGAATTCTGAAGACACCATTCAGAAAACATAGTTTCATGTTTAATTTTTAAGTAAAATGTGAATTCACTCCAAATTATAATAATAAAATTAGAGTATTCTTACAAAACAAAATTTACTATTCATCAGCATGCTTTCACGCAATCAAATACAAACTGTGAGGAAGACAACGAATTCCAGAGAGATTGAAAAACAAGGAGAGGGACAGAAGCACAGGGACAGTGAGAGAAACGGGAAAAAGAGAAATGGAGATACAGGGAAAAATCTAAGACAGAAACCAAGAGGTACAGAGGAGTTAATTCCAGGACTTGGATGTAACATGGTTAAGTGCCCTTTGCAAACTCTCTGCTTTTAAAACAATGCCAACGGTGTATTTTCTTTCCTTAACATCGTGCATTAGCCGCCTTCACCTATTTTTCATAACTTGTTATGCATACCATGGGTGGGGAAAACATGATTTTAGTGGTAAGGGGAAGTCAGAAATCTCAGGCTTAGTTTCACTTTTCTGCTTCAAAGGCTGTTTATTTTAGCATATCTTCCAATTTCCTGTTAAAAGGGAAAGGGGCTACTTAATTCAGAAATTGACTGTTCTTCGGCTTGCAAACAAGTAATCGTTAAACTGAATGAAGCCGGTTTAATGAGGCTTCTCCTGGCCTCCAGTGGAGTCTGCATTCGAGGCAACTAAGAGGTTTGGTAATTAGATGTCTGCCTACAGATGGGTCGCTCAGATAAGATTTATCCGTGGCAATAGCCCTTACTTTGGGAAAGACCCCAGTTTAGATTATTTTAGGTAGTTAAGGAAGAGGCAAAGGCTTCTCTTGAGCCCCCAGAGAGTCTTGGTTTGCCTGCAGCTCAAAATAGCTGAAATGCCGAAGCGGCACGTTTGTGAACATGGAAAGGGAAGGAAGGCAAGATGAGCAGGGCGCAGCCGTTCCGTCGAGGCCGGCCCCCGGCGGGGAGGAGCTCGCGAGTGAAGGGTCGGGGTCGGAGCTCCGTCTCCCGGGGACCCAGGGAGGCGGGAGGAAACCTGACGCGGGGTTTCGGGCAGGCAAGGAGCCCCGCCTACTCACCAAGGTCACGAACCGCAGGTCCCTGGCCGCCGCGCCCGGGTCCCCCAAGACAGCGAGCAGGAGCCAGAAGCCCGGGAGAGGGGCGGCTCTCATGGCGGCCGGAGGCGGGAGGCGCTGCTGCAGTGCAGAGCCACCGGCAGGGCCAGCTCTTTAACCGGGGCCGGGGCGAGGGAGGAGGGCCTGGGAGGGGACGACCGCGACCGGGAGAGTCGCCCGGCGGCTTGGGAGGGGCTCAGCGAGCGCCGGGCGGAGGACTGGGGCTGGGTGTCAGAGGTCCAGGGCTGTGGGTTCAAGCAGGTGGCGGGGCCCGGGGTGGGGGCGCTGTCGCTTAGCGTTGCAGAGCCCACGGCAGGGGTTTCGCTCATCTTTCCTTTAGGTGGGGTGTGATGCAGCATTCGCTTTGTGGGTGGGGAAAGGGATCGACCCCAGCTTTGGAGCCCGTAGGGCAGGGATTCCTCGTCTTTTGTGAACCCAGAATCGCAGGGGAAGAATCATGGATGGAACTGCGGGGATGGCGCATTGGGGATCTATTCCCCCTCCCCCCCCCCCCCGACAAACGCGGCTCCCTTTTCTAAAACTCTCATGCGACTGTCGGGGTTCAGAACAAGCCTCCTGAAAACGTGCCACTTTGGCATATGAACTATTTTGAGTTGCAGGCAATCAAGACCCCAGGGGCGGGCTCAAGAGAAGTCTATGCCTCTTCCTTAACTCTCTAGAATAATCTGAACCGGGGTCTTTTCCAAAATAAGGGCTATTACCAGAGAGAAATTTTATCTGAGCGACCCATCTGTAGGCAGGCGTCTAATTCCCAAGCCTCTGCTCTCCCTTGCCCTGTGAGCCAGCCTCCTTCCCTCCGAAGCTCGGGCACCTACCCCACTCCCTAGCTCAGGACGGCAGACACACCACATTTGACTTTCGAATCTCTCACGCATGTGGGGTTCTCATGTGTGCAGAATTAAATTTGATTTTCTCCTGCTCATCTCTCTCATGTCCATCAGATTCTCAGGCGTGGGAAGAACCTGGAGGGGCAATTTTTCCTTTTCAGTATGGCCTGTAAGAGGTATTTTTAAATTGAAGAAAAGTAAGAGCAATGAATTTTGAAAACTTTTAGTCACACTTAAAAGATATTTGAGGCTCACCTGTGGTATCTCAAAATTAGGATTAGCAGTACCTTTCCTAATCTGGCACAGTAACCACAGATTAACCTCCAGCTCTATATTGTCACTCACCAACTCCGGCCAGGAGCCTGCATTCTAGGTGAGTCACCCATTGCCTGTCCAGCCATGATATCATCGCGACTCTGCAAATGAGGATCGTGGGCTGAGGGAATCTCCCCCATTCCCCCCACAGGCTGCTGGGGGAGCTGCCCTCTGAGCTGCCGCCACCCCTCAGCAGAGGGGCACAGTGGCTTTTCCCACAGCCTGTGCTCTATTTGCTCATACCTGCCATGGGAGGGTTCTGCTGTTATGTGGGCATAAGACACCCTAGAGTGTGTACGGAGGAGCACCTGCTCCTTCTGGAGTGGGACATGTATGAAGAGTGAATGTGTGTGTGGTTAGAATTAGACATTTAAGGGGGCTTGTGGCCCTCTCTTTGCCATCACATTTTCCACATGCCAATCCCCACTGTCATTTGAGATTTTGATGCAGGGAAATTTGAGATGGGTGTAGGGAAAGGGGATGAAGATTTGGGAGCTGATCTGCTAGAAGTTCTGACGCTGACATGGCATTCTGGAGTTGTCCCGAGCTGGGGCAAGATAGCCAGTCATTCAGCAGAGGCTGCCTCAGGCAGGGAGAGTGACTGTGGGCAAGGCGGCTGCCTTCTGCCACGGCAGTTCTCCAAGGAACTGGCAACTAGGTGATGCCAGACGACAAATTCCCAAGAGCTGTGGGGAACTTATCCTCTTGCTCATGAGGGGAGATCTGGGTGGTGTAGCAGAATCCGTGACACTGAATAAATATAGGAAAAAATTGTATAGGAACAATTACAGGAGAAAAATTCATAATCCTCAGTGGTAAAGGGCTATGAATACATAAATGTGCCTCTGATAGTGAGATTCTGGGTTGGAGTTAAGATCCATCAGTAGTATATTTTCGTTGTTCAGGTAGGGAGGCTGGGATTAAACTCTCTGACTTGCTGTTTTTCACATTTGTATTATTTGGCACTTGGTGCCCTTTGGACTATTGGGCATTCAATAATACTGATTGATCAGCAGTCAATATACAGGCAAATTGTTGCATCAGAACCTTTCTGCACTGTTAGCTGTCTTGAGACAAAATTTAATAATTTAATATAAGATGGGCTTGGAGTAAAAGTTTCCCTCCCCTCAAACAGTCACTGTGTGTGTGTGTGTGCGTGTGTGTGCAAGTGTGTCTGTTTGCCCTTGGCATCAGGTGACTATTTTATTGTTTTATATTTAGACCAACACCCCCAGATCATCAATGACTGTGTCACTGGAATGTCACCAAAGTAATGTGCAACTTCAGAGGGTATCTTTTCTGGACTTCTCTAACTTGACATGGATAAGCATCGCTGGGAAGCCTCATAAAATGCGAATTCCTGGGCCTAGTTCAAGAGGCTCAGTCAGGACCAGTCCCAGCGGGCCGCCCAACCAATATATTGGCACCTGAGGCAAAAGGAAAAATTAGTAATACTGATCCTGTCTTACTTAAAATTTTGATTTTTTAAAATGATAAATTGTACATTAATCTGTATTTTTAAGATAGATGTTATGTTTAGCTACTATTATCTCGATCAGGGAGTTTTCTGGCACTCCTTGACCTTAATGCTTCACTCTCCTTACCCTGGCTCCCAGACGTGATTCTATCAGCAGATGGGGGGCAAATACTCTTTCCTTTGGAGATGAGATGATTGACTTCCTCTGGTTCTGTCTCCAAGGAAGGAGGCCAGGTCTGGATGACTAGACCAAGGAATCAGAATTGAAGGGAAGCAGGTCCCTTCCCATGCTGGACTGAGCAGAGCCAGCCTCCACTACTTTCCGGACTGCAATTACCTGCACGGGCAGCCTCCCTCGTGGGCCTCCCCTTGTAACAAAGCTGCTTTTCTCACACTTCAGAACCTAAAGCCTGGGAGAAAGAGGTGACAGTGACTCCTAACTGAGAAGGAGCTTGGAGAGCAAGGCCGGGTCCAGTCTTTCTGAAACTGTCCCCTGGGAATGAGCCTCCATTGTTCAGGTGCTGGCAGGAAAGAGGGCGCTTGTGTTGGCCACATCACCTTGCATGTCACTCCAAGGCTCTAGTTACTGGAATAACTGGGCAAATACTGTCCTGTGCTGTTTCACTGGTACTACAGCATTAAATACTGAACACAGTATCAGTTCTATAGTACTTCAAAGGGAAGGGAAAGAACTCACAACTTGCAAAAGCCTATCCTCCCTCATTTGTATAACTGTATATTGAAGAAAAGACTGAATGCACAGCCACATTTTAATGGTGAGTTTTTCTGAGTTATGTGATTATAAATGGGTTCATTTTCTTATTTCTACTTTTCTCTACTTTCTAAATGTCTTACAATGATCAGATATTTTTATTAAAATCAGAAAAGAAGATTTAAAGTGTCTAATATTAACTATATGCCATTTCTCATTTGATTATTGTCCTCAGTTATAGAAGGTGGGCCTGAAAGGTAACTCAGTATATAGCACCGTTCACCTGCCTATTCCTATCGCATGGCTGGTTCCTAAGCCATAAGAGGGAGCATTTTCATTTTCCTGCCCCCATTTCTGCCCCTGTCCCCGTCTTCCATCTTTGGATACGTCTTGTATTAAAAAGACTCTACGACTCTTTGGAGTATCATGAACCTCCCAGGATAACACAATATCCACTTAGAAAGGCCTCAGTTTGTTCTTAAGAATTTCCTGAATCAAATCAGGTCACTGCCTACTAAATACCTTCCACTGGCTCCCACCACACTTGGAATAAAATCCTGCTTGGAATAAGCTCCTGCTGCCTCTCCAGTTTATGCCTTCTCTCTCCTTTGCTCACTGCCCACATGGGCCTCAGTGTCCCTCAGACAAGCTGCCGTGGGCCATGTCATGCACTCCGCACGCACTGTGCAGACCCCTCTGACACCCTCCTTCCTTAGATGGGCCGATGCTCTTACGTCACTGCTTCCTTGATCACCTCAGTTGAGCGAGCAGCTCCCAGCAGTCCATCATTCCAGCGTGTGCCATTTCTAGCATAGCCCTTTTCATACCTGACACCATGTCATCTGCCTGTGCTTGGTCTGTTGTCTCCCCGCCAGGGCAGAGGAGTTCACTGCTGAGTCCCCCAGCAATACCTGGCACATGGAAGGGCTCAGTAAATATTTGTTCAATGAATAAAGGCTTACTCATCAACTCCTTTATTAAAAAAAAACTCCCAACGTGTTTTGAAACTTTCTTATAATATACAGTGGTTCACCATGCACTGCTTGATGGGGAAAGCTTCATGGTGGGCCACAGGGCAGCCTCTGCCACACCATCGTGAGGTTGCCCGTAGGCTTCCAAAACGTTCGAAATATATCTATTTTACCCCATTTCATCCTTCTTCACTTCTCAACCAATTTATTAGAATAAATTTACTCAAATAAAATTGAATAACCTGAAGTTCCTGCAGTTTACCTGACACTGCTCATTAGAAATAATAAACACAAAATATTCTTAGCCTGAGAAAATTCAAGCACTTTGTTAACATAAGTATTTGGATATCATTTAGATACAGGAAACAGGATTTTTATAGTCCCAATTTTGGATAACACAAACTCTTCATGGAAATTCGCAGTAATGTACAGAAAGATCATATTATGTGGCCGCAACACTGTTTCAATCAGAAAAGTCTTGTGACTCAAATGAAAGCCACAGAGACTTCATTCCCTGACTCCTTCTTTTCATTGTCAGAATGTGTGACAGAACACTAAGGTCCTTACAGCTGAAGGATTTTTTTTTTAATGTCATTAACTGTTTTTTTTAATTGAAGTATAGTTGATATCCAATCTTATATTAGTTTCAAGTATACAACACAGTGGTTCACCAGTTCCTCACATTATTAAATCCTCACCCCAACCATCTGTCAGTGTAGAAAGACGTTTCAGAATCATTGGCTGTACTCTCCATGCTATACTGCCATCCCTGTGACCAACTTACATGATTGAGAATTTTGTGCCCCTTTACCCCCATCCACCTCCCCACTGCTTACCTACCCCAGTCCCTCCCCCATGGTAACCACCAGTCACTTCTCAATATCTGAGTCTACTGCTATTTTTTTCATTTTGTTTGTTTTTAGAATCCACAAATAAGTGAAATCATATATTTGTCTTTCTCCACATGGCTTATTTTACTTAACATAATACCGTCCAGATCCATCCATTTTATTGCAAATAGCAGGATTTCTTTCTTATTATGGCTGAATAATACTCCATTCTGTATATGCACCACCTCTTCCCTATCCACGCATCCACCGATGGGCACCACGGCTGCTCCCCTATTGTGGCTGTTTTAAATAGTGCCGCAATGGTCATGGGGGTGCATGTATCTTCTGATCGTGGATTTTGTTTTCTTTGGGTAAATTCCTAGGAGTGGAATTACTGGGTCATGTGGTATTTCTATTTTTAGCTTTTTGAGGAACCTCCAGACTGCTTTCCACAGTGGCTGCACGAACTGACATTCCCACCAACAGAGTAGGAGGGTTCCCTTTTCTCCACATCCTCGCCAGCACTTGTTCTTTCCTGTCCTTTGGATGGTGGCCACTCTGACTGGGGTGAGGTGACATCTCACTGTGGCTTTGATTTGCATTTCCCGATGGTTACTGATGTGGGGCAACTTTTCACGTGCCTGTTGGCCACCTGTATTTCTTCTTTGGAGGAGTGTCTGTTCAGGTCCTCCGCCCATTTTCTAATGGGGTTATTTGTTTTTTTGTTGTTGAGTCATATGAGTTCTTTATATATTTTGGATATTAACTCCTTATCAGATAAATCATTTAGGAATATATTACCCATATTGTAGGCTTTTGTTCTGATGATGGTGTCTCTTACTGAACAGAAGCTTTTTAGTTTGATATAGTCCCACTTTTCAATTTTATTTCCCTTACCCAGGGAGATGTGTCTAGAAAAAAATTGCTCATGATTATGTTCAAGAGATTCTTGCCTATGTCTTCTTCTAAGAGTTTTATGGTTTCATGTCTTACATTTAGGTCTTCAGTACATTTAAAGTTTACTTTTATAAAGTCAAAATGGTTGTAAAATGGAGTTAAACAGTAATCCAGTTTCATTCTCTTTCATGCAGCTGTCCAGTTTTCCCAACAACAGTTATTGAAGAGACTGTCATTTCCCCTTTGTACATTTTTGCCTCCTTTATCATATATTAAGTGACCATACATGTGTGGTTTCTATTCTGTTCCATTGATCTCTGGGTCTGCTCTTTTGCCGGTACCATGCTGTTTTTGTTACTGTAGCTTTGTAGTATAGCTTGAAGTCAGGGAGCATAATATCCCCAGCTGTGTTCCTCTTTCTCACAATTATTTTGGCTACTTGGGGTCTTTTGTGGTTCCATATGAATTTTAGGATTATTTGCTCTAGTTCATTGAAAAATGCTGTTGGTATTTTGATAGGGAATGCATTGAATCTGTAAATTGCTTTGGGCAGGATGGCCATTTTAACAATATTAATTCTTCCTATCCATGAGCATAGTATAGATTTCCATTTATTTGTGTCTTCTTCAATTTCTTTCATGAATGTCTTATAGGTTTCAGAATACAGGTCTTTTCCCTCCTTGGTTAAGTTTATTCCTAGAGTTTTTCTTTTTGATGCAATTGTGAATGGAATTGTTTTTCTGATTTCTCTTTCTGCTAGTTCATTGTTAGTATAGAGGAATACAACAGATTACTGTGTATTAATTTTGTATCCTGAAACTTTGCTGAATTCAGTTATTAGTTCTAATAGTTTTTTTGGTAGAGTCTTTAGGGTTTTCTATATATAGTATTATGTTATCTGTAAATAATGACAGTTTTACTTCTTCCTTACTAATTTGGATGCCTTTTATCTCTTCTTGACTTATGGCTGTGGCTTGGACCTCCAGTACAAGTAAAAGTGGTGAAAGTGGACATCCTTGTCTCGTTCCTGATCTTAGAGGAAAAGTTTTTGGCTTTTCACCATTTGGGCATGATGTTAGCTGTGGGTTTATTGTATATGGCATTTATTATGTTGAGGTATGTTCCCTCTATACCCTTTTTGTTGAAAGCTTTTATCATGAATGGATGTCGGATTTTGTCAAATGCTTTTTCAGCATCTACTGAGATGATCATATGGTTTTTATCCTTTTTGTTAATATGGTATTTCACATTGATTAATTTGCAAATATTGTACCATCCTTGCGTACCTGTAATAAATCCCATGTGGTTATGGTGGATGATCCTTTTGATGTATTTTTAATTCAGTTTGCTAATATTTGGTTGTGGTTATTTATTTCTCTGTTCATCCGGGACATTGGTCTGTAATTTTCTTTTTTTTTTGTAGTGTCTGTCTGATTTTGGTATTAGAGTGATGCTGGCCTCATAGAATGAATTTGGAAGTACTCCCTCCTCTTCTACTTTTTGGAAAACTTAAGAAGGATGGTATTAGCTCTTCTTTAAATGCAACTTTTATAGCCCTTACCACCCTGGGTCTCAACCTCAGCCTCACAAAGAAATTATGTGAGAATAAAAAAATACCTATGTCTGGGTGTCACCTCCAGGGATTCTGATTTAATTGATATGGGGTGTAGGCTAGGCATCTGGAGTTTTAAAAGCTGCCCCAAGTGACTCTAATGTGCCATAAAATTTGATTTATTACATGGCAGGTTCTGTTTAAAATGCTTTAAAAATGTTAATCTGTTTAATTCTCTTAACACTCCTATGAGAAAGGTACCATATTAAACTCCATTTTATAGATGAGGAAATTATGGCACAGAAAGATTAAATTACTTACCTAAGAACAAGCCAAGATTCAAACTCTGGATGTCTGGCTACATACCGTGCTCTAGGACACTATGCCATGTGGAATAAACAAACAACAATCCTGTATAGAAGTGTTTGAAATCCCCATTAAAAATCCAAGTAGAGATCTTGCACGGCCATTGTTTATGTGACTGGAGTCTGGGAGAGAAATTGCGACTACTGACATAAAGCTGCTTATCCTGGGTGTAGAGATGGCCTATAAAGCCCAGGCTTAAGTGAAGTCACTGATGGAGAGATGTCAAAGAGAAAAAGGAGAAGCAAATCTGTACGAAGAGAAAGTTGATCAGTGTGGGAACCAGAATTAGCTGTGAAGAGCAAGAGGGATCTTACGGCACAACAGAAATGCTCTAAAACTATAGAGGGTGGTGATAGTTGCAAAACTTTGTAATATACTAAAAACATTGAATTGTACACTTAAAGTGGATGAATTTATGGTATGTAAATGATACCTCAATAATGTTGTTAGAAAAAGAATAGAGCTTGGTGGCATGGCAACATTTCAAGTGCAAACAGAGGGATGTGGAAGGCAGGAACACAGCAACTGGGCTTTGGGAGTCCTCCTGGGAGGAGGTGCTCTGGGGAAGAGGTGCCCCCGAGAGAAGGTGCCCCGGGGGGCGGTGCTCGACTGTTTTGAAATCCCTGAGTGTTTGCAGAAGAGCGACCAGGACAGAAGCAGTGACCGCTGGATTTGTCCAGATGAGGTCATGCTGACTCTGAGGGTTGCAGAGCAGTCAGACTGCCTGGGAGGGGAGTGAGGGGTGAGGACGAAGGAACAGCAGCCAGCTGGGCTCCGGGTGGCCTCTGCTGCTCCCAGGCTTGTAGATGGTCCCCCCAGTTCTCTACTTCCATTTTCCACCATGTTCTTCCTGGGAGTGTGTCTTTGTCTGAATCCCCCCCCTTTATAAGTCATATCTGTTAAGGCCTGCCCTAGTGACCTCATCTTGACATCTGCAAGGACCCTATTTCCGTATAAGGTCACTTCACAGGTCCAGGGATCAGGACTGCAACACCTGCTGGGGAGACATGATCCGACCCACATCCTGTCTCCTTCCCTCTGGGGCGCAGCTGTCGCCTCCACCTGCCGTTCCTGCTAACACCGCCTCACCGGCTCTCTCCTTTGCCTTCAACTGCTTCATTTTGGTTCTTCACTTATATGTCAGCACTTCTGTCACACGGTGGTCGATCAGGCAGTCAATTTTTTATAATTTCTTTACTTCCTAAATGCTATTAGGACACTAAAGATCCATTCATTGTGGATTTATGAAAATAATGAAGTATAAAGAAGAAAAGTTACCCATAATACCGTCAACAAGTGGTTAAGAGAAAAGTAGGGTTGTTACTGGGTCATAGCCGAGTTCCCAGCACAAGTCTAGCTGCTGGTCACTCGAAAGCTCAAAACTTGAGAGATAAGAGTGGGTGAAAAGCAAAGATGGCTTTGTTCACGAAGCTGGCACTCCAGGAAGACGGTAGATGTGTGTCCTAAGACCATCTCCACAGTGCCATTCAGAGCAAGAGCGTTTTAAAGGGGAACTGGGTGGAGACAGGCAGGGCCTGGCAGTTAATCAGTGGCTTACGGCAGACTTGCCCGTGGTCGGGGGGCTGTGTGTTTCACTACTGCCTTATGTTCATATCTGTGGCTTCCAGGGGGCTCCAGGCGAAATTCCCAAAATTCAGAAAGTTCTGGTTAGAGAGCAACACGTAGAAAGAGGTTTAACTTCCTAGCTTCATTCAAAATAGAGTTAGGCTTTGGTAGAGCTTCTAACAGTATCATAAATTAACAGTAGTTCGCTGCATTTAAGACATCATTGATTTTAAATGGATTCCAATTTCAAAATGTGAAAATGTCTATCTTAAAATCAATAAAATATGGTATATATATACATGAACATAAATATGTACAGAATTGGAACCACAAAATTCCACGAGAATCTCCCAGATTCCAAACATCATACCAGTTTTTGTATCCCACAATTTTTCTGAGCATTAGCTTACTTATTTTCCTAAGATGTTATATATGTCTTAAAAATGTTAGTGATTGCATATAATAACGTGTAATGGTTTAACATTTGTATTTTATCAATTTTTCCCCTTATTTTCAATTACAATCAAATAAACTGTTATATATAAATAATATATTTTCTTGGATTATTTCCTTAGGATAGATTCCAGAACTGTGTAGAGAAAAAGAAAAGCTGACGACCATACTAAGAATGACCAAAAAGATTTCTAAAGCCTAAGCGTTGAAATTTCATTAACTCTGGGAGTCTCAAAATGGCCACCCTTGAAAACTTAAACTTTTGTCCTCTCTAATGCCATTTGTTAATTAAAACCAAGTTAAAGCTAAACAAAGTGTGTATCACCCATCTCTTCTCCTTTTCTGTCCATATTTCTGCTCAAGGCCAGAAGACAAGCAAGAGGTTTGCCCTTCCCCTTACTGCTCTTTGGGGCCCAGATATATATCAACTCCAACCCACTTTTCTTGGCGTCATGTATTTAATGTAAACAGATGTACTCCTCTGAAATCCTGTCTTCCTTGCCTGTCTCCCCAAGGATATAAAAATCTTTGTAAGATTTGGGCTCCTTGAAACATTTCTCCTATCCCTAGGAGTTCATGTTTCCATGCTCTTAAGTCCTTACTCTGGCTCAAATAAAACTCATCATTGTTTAAGGTGACTAATGTATTTTTCCTGCACAATTGCACCTACTTAATTAAAAGGTATGAATTTTTATAAAGCTGTTCATAGAATTGCAAAATTGTTTTAGCCAACTTCTTTCAATTTGTATTGCCATAGGTCACTCCAGTTGAAAGTGTATTATTTCTACACCTTAATATTTTCTTCCCTCCCTCCCTCCCTCTCTCCTTCCTTCCTTCCTGTAGCTACAGCGGGGAGGGCAGTTCTCCACCTGGGGGCAAGTTCCCTATGAATTTTCTGAAACTGAAGGAGGACGAGGGGATAGGTAAATTGGGAGAAAGGGTTTCTATTGCTCACAGCTCTCTTGGGTTTGCTAGCCAGCCACCTCAGCCCCCTCCTTTCCCTCCTCCTGCCGGCCGCTTGCTTCCCCTGCCCACCCCTTCTGAGAGGAACTCCACGGGCAGGCACCAGACCAGTTATATACCAGGAACAGAGTGGAGGAGAGAATGGCTGTTTTCTCTCCACCCCTTGCCTTGGCTCTGGCCCTGCCATGGCCTACTGATATACAAATAGGGAGGGAAATTCTGGGTGCAAACTTCCATTTATCCCACACTTCCTTCCCTTCTTCTTTTCCCTTTCTCTCCCCCTCTCTCTCTTTCTTGCTTGCTGATATGATATATATATCAAAAATAGGATTCTGTTGTTTTGTTAGGTATTCCTGCCATTATTGGCAAACCCAAACATGTATTTCTTTAGTCACTTACACCTTCACTAGGTTCTGCCTCCCTAGTGATCTTAGAGCTGCAGGACCTTGCAAGGATCATTAACCTTGTCTTGTCCTTTGCCCTCTTCTCTGAAGGCGGTTGTAGGAAGGTGGGGGGCGGGAGAGGTGGCTGATGGTTGGTAACATCTAAGTTGCAGAGCTCATTCCAGACATGGAGTCAACATGGACCATGCCAAGACCCCTTAGGCAGTGCCAGGTCGTTGGGAATGGCACATTATCCCGAGAAGTTTCAAGGCTCCTCCGGTTTCTGCCCCAACCTCCACACTCCAAACCAGGGCCTAGTACTTAAACCCAAGTACCGTTTCAACCTCCACCAGAAACATAGTCAGTTAAGAATTTTCTGGTCAGTGTCACTGATAAAATAAACTGTCACAGAGCCTTCCCCATCTGCTCTAAAAGATTAGGTCATCTGCATTATAAGGCCCCTTGCATTTCCCCCTAAGAGAAAGTGACTTTGCCTTAAATAATCCCTTCTTTTCTTTTGTTAATAACTTTCCCCTACCCTCCTGTCTATAAAAGCTCTTCCATTCTGTACAATTCCTCAGAGCATCTCTCTACATGCGGAAGGGGATGCTGTGGTTCACAAATCACTTAATAAAGCCAATTACATCTGTAAATTTACTGGGATGAATTTGTTTTTAAGTTTATACAGACCCAGCCACTTGTTTCTCATTTTCACATAAACTATTGTTAGTTCTCTAATCCCTCTGTTCTCAGTACAAACTCTGTACAAGCTTTTCTGAGCAATAAATCTGTTGTGTGCCTTTTGGACAAATGGGTGGTTTGGAGTAGAGGATGTTTCTCATGTTCCCAAATGGACGTTTATAAAGTCAGTCTATGGAGACTCGCTGGTGGAGTTAAAAGAAGACCGCCTCTTTTAGAACACGCTTTGTCCTGTCCATCTACTTGAGTTTGTGGATAAAGTGAAGGTTCCTGTGGCCAGGATTCTCACCTGGCCCTGGTCGGCTGGCTCACTACACATGTGTGGGCCATACGTTGTTACTGACTCTATATAAAGAGCTCTGCCCAGTGCTCTGGGTGACACGGTGGCACGGCTGCAAGACTGCAGGAGAGCAGAGCAGAGGCTGGAGTGGTGGCAGCCCTGAGGACAGAGACTGAGATAAGGCTGTGGGGGCAGACCCAGAGGCAGAGACCAGCTTGCTGCGTGCAGACTCGCTCTGAGTGGACGGGATTCTAGTGACTGACCTGCCATCGTGGGAATAAAGTCGGGTATAACCCTTTCACCCCGAGAACATTCTACTGTCATTTCTTTGGTCACATTGAATCCATAGTGAACTTGTCTGGGGCTGAAACGCATTGGCAGGACAAGTTACTATGCAATTCCTACAGAGACTCCAGGGAGGGGCTCGCAAATTTAACTTCCTAACAGTTAAAATGTTTTGACTTTTTTATAACCTTGTATAGCATCCTGTTTTCCCATCACCACAGATTTGGAAGTGAACTTAGGTGCTCAGGAATCTCTTTTTTCCCTCACCCTCCCCACCCTGACTTCCTCTACAGAGAGCAACGTGGTGAAGAAATTAAGACAAGGGGCAGGTTTTATCCTGGTCCCACCACATGCAATCTGTGTGTCTCTAAGGGTGGAGAGGGAGGAAGATTTGATTTTTCCACTTTATGTTTCCTGTTGAACTTACTCCTTTGAGTACAACTGTTTTAAGACCAGACCTCCCGGGCACTTGTTTTCCCTGGGTTATGCTTGTTGGCGAGCTGGCTGGGGTGAGGGACGCTGGGAGAGCAGCGCTCTCCTGGTGTGCGTGCAGCTGTCACTCACCCTGACCGGCTCCGCAGAGCCTTGGAGCCCAGAATCTGCACCTGTGTGTGACTCAGCCGACTATGTGGCAGCTGAGAAAGAGTTCCGTTTTACTTGGCAAGTAGTTGCCAGGACGGAGCCACATTTTAGAGGTGAAAACAATGTACTATGTAAAAGTGACTGCCTACAATAGGTAAAACATATCGTAGGCAGACATTTATTTTTAAAATATAGGTCTTCCTGATTTTAAAAGTCAATGTTGATTAAGCACCTTTCATGTTCTAGGCACTTTATATATGTGACTCATTTAATCCTCACAACAATCTCAAGAGATAGGATTTATATTCTTATTTTACAAATGGGGAAAGAAGGCTCAGAGAGGCTAAGTAATTTGTCCAAGGTCCTGCAAATAGTAAGCAGCAGAAGCGGCATCTGAAGCCCAGGTCGCTGTGACCGAAGCTGACGGCTGCCCTCATCCACCACTGCCTCCCTCAGACAGGTGCTGTCAGCGGGGCTGCCCAGAGACGTTTTCCTCTAACTTCAAACAACTTCTCCCAAAGGAGGTTCTTCCTCAGAGCTTCATGGTTTTGAGGTTTTGAGGATTGAAGAAGAGTGAGTTAAGAATGATAGGCAGCTATTTATAAGTTGATTTTGATATTTTGTAAGTTGATTTTGAGGGACGTTCATGATCTTCAGGAGAAGTGCCAATCCAGCAACAAATCTCACACCACAGAGAAGTCCTCTTTTGAATGAGAGACTGGTCCTGGTTGGCGAGCTCTCCCACGCTCTGTTTTCCATCTCCCTGTGCAACTCTGAATTCCTTGCACTTGAATGAGGAGCCACAGGGAAGGTCCTACTGAGGATGTTATTCCCTAGGAGGACCAATCATGGCTTAGCTTGACTATGGGCAGAGCCTACATCTGAGTATGCAAATTAAATACAAATATGTTTAGGCCTCTCCCATAATTACCTATTGCTCATTTAGTTCTTACAATCCTGTCAGCGAGTGGTATCACTTCCCCAAGAGTGGCATAAGTCAGAAACCTTGGCGTTGCCCTGCATTTCTTCACCTCTTAAATCCTTTCATATTAGTCGACACATCCTGCCAGGTATTACGTCTCAAGTCGATGACCTCACTTTAATGTAGATAATGTGGGTCTAGGGTTCAGATCCCAATCTAGCCTTAGTAGTAAGTTAATGAACTTCTCTGTGCTTCCATTTTCTTTTCTTTAAAGGATTCTATTTTAGTTTCCTGGGGCTTCTGTAACGAATTACATTAGTTTTTGGTGGCTTAAAACAACACAAATTTATCATCTTCCAGGTCCCCCTGGGCTGAAAGCGAGGCATTGCTGAAGCTAAGTCCCCGGGGGCTCGAAGGGAAGCTGCCTCATTCTGTGTTCCCTTTCCCGGGGGCTTCCCGCCTTCTTTGGCTCGTGTCCCTTCCATCTTTCCACTTGCTCCTCACATGGTATCAGTCTGACTCTGATGTTTCCTGTCTCCAGTTTAAGGACCCTTGTGATCACACTGGACCCACCTGAATAATCCAGGATACTCTCCCTATTTTAAGGTCAGATGATAAGCAGCCTGAATTTCATCTGACTACTTTCCCTTACCGTACTCACAGGTTCTGAGAATCAGGATCTTTGGGAGACATTGTTCTGCTCACCACCTCACAGGGCTGTGGAGGGGACTCAGGGAAAGAAGCCTAGAGGGCTTTGCACAAGGCTTGGCCTGATGTATGTACTCGATGGTGTGAGCCACGGTTGGGGATTGTTACACTGTGTCCTCAGTCTCTCTCTCACCATCCCGCAGCCAGAAATATATTTTCACAAGGCCAGTCTTAGGATGTTTCCCCATCTTGTTCTTCTGTTACCCTGTGTTTCCTGCGTACCAATCCACTGTTCTCTAATTGTCGGTGTGTCTGCCACTTACACTCTTCCACCAGAGTGTAAGTGAAAGGGTGGTCCATAGACCAGCAATGAGCCTATTGAATGTGTAGAATCTAACCCCTTCCCATCACTCCACCAAAAGGAATCAGAATCTGCATCATTACAAGATTTTCCAGTAACTCATATGTATATAACAGTTTGAGGACAACTGTGCAGGAATACAAATCCTTGGTAAATAGTAGATGCTTAATAAATATTTAGTGAATAAAATAGAAAGAATGTACCAGGCACTTGTGTCAGGTGTGTGGAGCCCTTAATGGCAGACATGATTTCTCGCAGCTGCCTGAGCGTATTCTGCTCTTGGATTTCGCCCTTTCTGTGACCTACATGGTGATCATCATGGAGTGATTCAAGGTGGGAGTTTAAACTTCTGCAGAATTATGGAGGTGCATGATGAAGGGCAGACGAATGAGGACTTACGTCTGTTGTTACCACAGTATTCCCGCACCTGTTAATACCTGGTCCATAGGACATGCTCCACAAATACAACTGAGTAAGTGAATCTGACTGTGTGTTTTCCCCCAGGGGAAACTCTGCCTCAAAGGGCAAAATCCTTTCAGCTCTAATCCATTCAGGAAACTGCTTTCAGAGCCCAGGGAACAGGACATACCGTACTCTCTTCTCGTCCCACCAGAGGAGGCTGTTAATCTCTGAGAACACACAGGTAGCTCCTCTGGAAATTAAACACCCAAATGAGACAGAAGGACATGAAGCCGGAGGACCCTGTCTCCAAAGACAGAAGCCATTTTTATGGGTCAGTCACACACACAGTAGGCAGCATTCCTCATGGCAAAAGTGTTGCTGAAGGGTCAGTAATGAGAAGGCACCTTGGATGTAGACCACGGCAGGCCTGGGGTGTGGACTCTGATCCCCGGAAACAGTGCCAGGCACTGGGGCACAGACAGCCAGAGACTCAGAAGAGGGCCAGCGGAGCTTGAACAGGAAAAGAAAAGAAATCTGAGGTAACAGAGTCCCAATGGCCAAGGACTTCAACATTTCCTTTGTGATGAGAAATTGGAAATCAATGCCAGGCCTTTCTCAGTGGACACACTGCTGGAGTTGTGCGGTAAACCATGTGTTTCTTCTTCTGTTGTTGGGGCTCCCTCATTCTTAACTAATTGTTTGCTTTTGTCATCAAACAGGGAATGAAACAATACCTACAAGTATTGTTATAAATAGCTATTTGGCCTGGGTGGACCCAGGTGACAGGTGCTCAAAGCTGGGACACCAGATAAACCTCCCACCCTCACTGACGCAATGACACCTGTTCTTCCCTACAGGCGCACTTCACGTTCAACCTGCTGCGCTGTCCCCTGCCTGCGGCTCCAGGTCACTTCTATGCATCTGTAAGAGCGGGTGTGAACATCTTCTCAAAGTCTTCCCTGACTTCCCCAATGGGGTGGACTGTCACACCAACTCTGTCTCACAGCCTTTGTCTACCCCTCTAAGCAACATAAACTTACTTACTCCCCTTCTCTTCCCTCGGACACACTGGGAACTACTTTAGGAATATAGCCTGCACCTGATTCCCCTTTAACCTTCCCAAATTTCATAGAACACTGGCACCTAGGAGGCACCTTGCAAATGTTTGCAAACATCAGTGTGGTAGCCAGGGGAGGCAGGCAGGCCGCCCCAGTATTAGGAACACCTCAGCAAAGGGGTACTTCTGGTGTGGACAGTGCCTGGCTGCATTGTTCAGCTGAGTGATGAGGCCATGACTGTGCCTGGCTGGCGGCCACCATCCTGCACAGGACAGACTGCTCTGCTTGTCAGTCCGTCCAGTTAGGAGAAAGGTGATGATCTCCTTGTCTGATGCACAGACCGTTGTCGTGCCTTCCCAGTGAGCTAGTTGCCAACTGCTTTGTATAAGCTGATGATGTAACACACAGGCGTCGAACCCTTATCATCAACATTATTATTAGGAAATCGTTTGAACTTTTCTTACCAGAGAACCTTTGCAGTAAACAGAACATCTGGAGTAAAGACCCAGCTAAAAGTAAACATGAAATTCTGCCTTTGGAAAGATTTTCAGTTTAGTTATTCTAAAGGCGTGCCAATAGACACCTACGTGTGAAACTAGGGTATGTAGCTCCTCCCTCCTACCTTTCTGTCTCCCTTCCCCTCTCCTTCCTTCCTTCATCTTCCTCAATCTTTATTGAGCACGTACATTCTGACAGATCATGTTTTAGGCACAGAAGATACAAAGTGAAGGAATCCTCGTCCCCTACCACCCTCATTCCACCCCAGTTGCTTTCTTTCAAGGGATTTTCTTTTGTGAAAAGAGAAAGACAAAACGAATTTGTAAAAATTGGAATTTGGAATTTGTGAAACGAATTGAGAGTAAGAGCTAGCAGCCAGGGATTATCTTTGTATCTGTTGGCCCAAAGCATTTTGAAGGGTAAAAGTTCCCATCAGACAGTAAAACGCATCATTTAATTGCCATTAATCCAGATTGTCTTAAGTTGTCCTTACTATATCATATTGTATCAAGTGAATATAAGATGTGGCCCCTGACCTTGGGAACATCATCATTAGAGCGATACCTTTAATGGGAATCTGAAGTTCTTTGCCAGTGTGATGAAAGGCCGTCATTACATGTCAGCGCATAAGCTGGAGGACACAAGGTTTACGAGTTTGACCAGTAGTGAAAGTGTGAACCCCAGATGAGCACATTATTGTCACTTGGAAACTGTTAAAAAGGCAAATTCTTAGGCCTTAAGCCAGGGCTACTGAGTCTGAAACTCGGGGTGGAGTGGAGTGCGGTGGCAACCTATGCCTCTCCGCCATCCTGAGCAGGTTCAGGTGTGATTGGGAGCCACGGTGGGGTCCGCTCACCAGCAGCTTCAACATCTCTGGGAACTGGCTGGAAATGCAAGTTGGGCCTTACTCTGACCTGCTAAACCAGTGTGTCTGCATGTTCACAAAATTCCCAGGTGATTTGTATGTCTGTGAAGCACAGCTTCAGTCCAGATGGTACCTTGACGGGCACTGAGCCAGGGCCCAGCTATAGCTCCTTCCATGTCATCATCACATCACAGACACATGCAACACGCTCCACTACTTCCCTTTGCACTTGTGTGATGCTACAAGGAACTGGTGTTTTGCAAACTTGGACAGCACCAAGGTTTCTTGCAGAGCAGACTCAGTTCCTGCCCACAGAGACTGAGGGTGGTGCCACATGAAATATTATCGATTTGCCAACAGACTGCTATTAAAATTGTTTATCAATTTTCCTCTTTCTTAAGATACAATTAATTTTTTTTTTGTCTGAAGCAAGGGTCGTAAAATTTCCAACATAAGTGGGTCAGACAGACTTACAAAATAATGAGTTATGGGAAGAATCTGGGATTTCTCAGCCTGTATTACCTTGACTAGTATGTCAAGGCCAACAGAGCCAATCTGATTAATAAGATACTGCAATTCTTTCATAATAAGTTGGTAATTAGCTGTTGTCCCCTGCCACCCCCACCCAGCAATTCCTTTGGGCTTTCCCTAGGGCTCCTGTGGATTTTTCCACACATGTCAGGGGCCCTGAGCCCTGAACAATATATTGCATTGCTTCTGATTTCCTGGTGCTCCAACTGTACCACTTATTAGATACAGGCAGTCCTCGTTGTCTGCAGATTCTACATTTCTGACTCTGGGCATTTGCTACACGTTTGTAGCCCCAAGTCAAGACTCACAGTGCCTTTGCAGTCATTTATTTGTGACATGTATAAAGTGGTGAAAAATTTGACTTGCATGACATGCATGATGATGAGCAAAGGGACGCCCTACCTCAATGACCTGCCTCTCCTACGTAAACAAATGTACTTTTCACAGCTCATTTAGCACCAAGGTGTTTACGTTTTTGTGCCTTTTATCGGTGACGCCCCCAAGCCTAATGCTGACGGAGCTGTCTGGTGTTCCTAAGCCAGAGAAAGCTGTGCTGTGCCTTACAGAGGAAGCGTGTGTGTTAGATGAGCCGCTTCAGGTGTGTGTCACAGTGACGCTGCCATGAGTTCAGGCAAGGTTATATATTGATGAAGTGATGAAGATCTTGTGGTCAGAACTTGCAGGCCCCTAACTGTATTTCCTCTGGAAGCAACTGTTTGTAGTTTGTATACAACATAACTGCCACGGATCATAAGAATTACCTGCATTTAGAGTATTACTCAGGGGGTGTGGTTTATAAATGTTTTAATCTAATTCTTTACTTTTGATAGCTTAGCTGAAAATGGACAGAGCGCTATGACCCTGCCTTCCCATAAAGTGCTTGCTGGTGGGAATGGAGCACAGAACCACCAAGTGTTGCAGACACATTTTCTGAAAACGCAGTGTGTATGCCTTCATCTTTGATAATATTATCTTGGCATCTTTTGAATCCCTACATCACATCTAATCACGTCTTTTTCATTCTTCCACATCAGTGGGGGCTCCTCCTTGATCAATCTTGCAACACAGTTGGTCAACTTTGTCTTCCTCAGTCCTCTGTGCTATATGCTTGTTTTATATTGTATTACCTTCTACTTATCTTTGCTTTTTCTTACACTTGTTTGGGCTTGTGTTGTTTTTTCGTTAACTTCTTCAGTTGGAACCTGTATCAGCCAGGATAGTGTCAGGAAGCTGGTGAACTCTCAAAGGAGGAATAATCTGAGGAGAGTTTAATGAGGAGAGCGTTTATGTCGGTGTGCAGGGCAAGGGAGACCAAAAGCCAGGAAGCACCCCGGATTCACAGGAAGCTGTACTGCTCCTCAGCCTGCAGTTGTGAGGGAAGGTGTAGTGCCTTCAGACCTTGGGAGAGACCTGTAGCCTCGGAGAGCTCTGACTGCAGGCAGTGTAGACTCTCCATGACCGTGGCTCAGCGAGGGGGGCAGAGAACAAATAGCGTGACCTCTCCTCCTCTCCCTGGTGCTGGCCCGCGCCACCCATTGGGCTCAGCCAGCTAGGAGCCAGCTGAGAGGTGGCCGGGAGGGTACGGTCCATGCAGGTGAGCCTCGGGGCACGGAATAAGAACAAGGAGGGTGGCCGAGAGAGGGGCAGGCAGAGGGGGTGGCAGAGGGACTGTGGCTCATGCCTTCTAGCCCTCCCAATGCTTGCTGATTTGTGTATTTAAGACTGTGCTTTTTCCTCTAAGTTCTATTTTAGCGACATCTCATAAACTGTAAAGTGAGGTGCATTCATTTGTATTCTTGCTATTTTGTAGATTCTACTGAAATGTCTTCTTTAGCCTGTGAGTTACTTAGATGTATGCTTCTTATTTCCAAACAGAAGGGTTTTGTGGTTTTCATTTTGGAATTGATTTGTAACTTAATCACACTGTGATCTGAGACTGTGGTCTGTTTGGCACTAATTCTAGGGAATTGTTTGATGCTTGCTTTTTAGCGAAGGGTTTCATGTGCTTAAGAAGATCGTGCACTCTGAAGCACCCAGTTGCGGTAGTCTGCATATGTCTATTTTTAACTTCTTAATCTATCAACTGCTGAGAGAAGTGTATTAAAATCTGTCATGGTGGTGGTTATTTTTCCTATTTCTCTTGCTTTCTGTTGATTTTGTTAATACACTTGAAAAATATATTATTAGAAAGACAGAATTTAGTCATTTCTTCCTAGGGAATTCAACTGTTTGTAAAGTGTACTGTCAACATTTTTTTTTTTTGTCCAAAAATGTTTTGTATATGTGTCTCCCTCTGGTGGGAACAGAGCTCATATCCTCTTCTTGACTTAAAATTCCTGCTAATCTTTCAAGTCCCAGCTCACCTGTCACTTCCTCAAGGAAGCTTTCTTGACACCCCCATCTAGGTCAGGTGATGATTTAGCATCTTCTTTGTCCCTTTTAATTATTTACATAGTTCATGATTTTACATTTTTCAAGTGATTATTTGATTTCACATCTCTGCCCCTTAATAGACTGTAAGATCTATTATGGCAGGAAAATGTTTGCAGTTGCTCATTGTGTCTCTAGCACCTGGTCTTGGAAATAATAAATTCTTAATAAGTATTTGATAACTAAATACTGAGTGAAAGCTGATCGTAAAGTCAGTGTATTCGTCTGCTCAGGGTGCCATAATAAAGTACCACACTGACTGGGGTCTTAAACAACAGGAACGTATTGTCTCACAGCTATGGAGCCTGGAAGTCAGAGACGGAAGCGTGGGTGGCGGCTCCTCCTGAGGGCTCTCTGGGAGGGTCCGCTTCAGGCCTGTCTTGGTGGCTTGTCAGAGTCCATCCTCTTCTTGTGTCTCTTCACATTGTCTCCCTTATGCAGAGCTGTGTGTTCCAATGACCCCTTTCTATGAAGACATTAGTCATACGGGACCAGGCAACTAAATACCTCATTTTAATTTGATTATCTCTGGAAGACTCTATCTCCAAAGATTACAAGATTACATTCTGAGGTTTCAGTGGCTAGGACGTCAACACACAAATTTTGTGAGGACACAATTCAACCTATATAGCACATGGCTATAGATATAGGCTACTTCTTTTACTGGCCACTGGAGCTTGAGACTTAGAGGGCCAGCAAGCTCCTGATGTTGTGTGTGTGTAGAGGGATATACTGTAAAGAAATAAAAGCGGGGGAGGCACCAGCGAGCAAGTGGTGGATTTAGAGCACAAGCCCTTTCACCTAAAAGAAGTTTTGCTCTTTCTGTATTTCGATGCTTACTTTTGTCTTTGTGGGATAAAGCACACTTGGAACACAAGGGACTTAAAAATGTACTGAATTCACAATTTCTTGAACTTATTTTTACCAAGGAATCCTCTCATTTTGCATAATAATTTACTAATGTGCTGTATCATTAGATCAGATAGGTTTGGGAAGTGCCAGCCCGGGGTTGCTTCTGTGGGTGGGGGAGGTGCTCTCCCTGGTGATTTCTTTTCTTCTTTCTTCTCCTTACAGTAGGGCAGTTGCCTCTCCCTCTCCGTTTACATTGCATCACAGCTTACCTTTGTCACGTTAGATCTTGTAGGAATGGCAAAGGCCCTGGATGTGGTTAATAATTTTGCCTGCTGCCACAAAAGAGGGATAGGCGTTGTAGTTATTGGTGTAAGTCTGTTTACAAGAATCTTTACAGGAAATTTGTAAAGAAACCCTCCTTCATTCCGATGCTCTTAGAAACTGTGCAAGCCACACACGTGATCTTGTTTGGGTCTCTAAGTGCCTCAGTGATGATCTGAGCAGTAGTCATGTGTGTGTGATGAGCTTTTCTTTGCTAAGATCCCAATTTTAAGAGCGTCGGCAGTATATAAAATATCACTCCGGAGTGGGAGGTCGATTTTAGAGTGAGATCAGGTTGGTGTTAATTCCCTTACAGCTGATCCCACAGATTTTTGTAAGAACTGAGAGCTAATTTATTCTAAAGCACCTTTCCTCCCACGTCCTCCCACTTAAGAGGATAGAGGACAATATCCTTGCTGAAGACAGATAAGGCAATGCTTAGGTGTACGCAGACAGGGAGCTGGTGAGCCACTGCGCCTGGCACCATGACTCATCCCCAGACGCAGTAACGGTCACTTTGTGTAAGCAACACGGGAACATGACTGCTTGGGATTATCTGTGGGTAATAGGAAGGCTGGGGAACGAACATGAATTCCCTAACCTCCAGCATGGGAGCTCAGTTTCCCTTTGAGACAGGGACCGTGAGTTTAGACAGAGTAGGGTGTGGGCCTCCAGAAAAAGGCCCCTACCAAAACTCCATATTAAACAATTAGGCAAAATCAGAGTCACATTAATTCTCTAAAGTAATATATCAAACTGGGAATATAAACATCCTTCAGTGAGATTAGTTAAAACTAAAAAGCCAGGAGTAACTTGGCCTGGAATTTCCGAACATCCCCCAGATAAGGAAGTACCTCAGCACAGCCCATGTCTTCAATGTGTCAGTTAAATGAGGCTATTGTAAAATTTACTTTAGCCTGCTCAAAGGCCCAGCTTACCTTCTTTGACTTTGCCCCCATGCTGCTTTTCCTCCTCCAGCCCCTAATCAAATAATATATAACCTGGGCGATTCATATATAGCAAGCGAGCCCAGCCATAAGCAACATAGTAAAAACAAGAAAGAATCCATCTTAAAGTAAGATTGCATTTTAAAACCCAAAGAGAAAAAATAGTTTTCTTAACAGAACAGGCAATACCCCAGCCCACCTTGGGAGCAGCGCAGGCAGCCCTGACCCATGTGCCCCAGACCAAGAAGCTGCTGTTCTGGGAAAGAATCAAAGCAGTACATTTATTGTGTTAACTGCAAAATGATCCCGAACACTGATAAGAAACCTAGTGTCTCTTCAAAGAGAAACATCTGGGGGCCATTTAGTGGGTCTGCATCCCTAGCCCTTTGTCTCTCAACCGCCTATAAATCCTCTAGACAACACACCACCCCAGGCTCTCTTGTCCCCGCCTGGCTTGAGCCAGGAGCCCTGTCCTCTCACTGTATCTCTCATTATAAGCCTCTCCCTGGCTCTCCTCCCTTGGGTGTTTGCTAAGTTCATTCTTCAACTCCGCAAACAAGAACCCTGGCATCACCTTCATTTTTGGTCTAAAAGTACAGTTCTGACCGGAACATTGCCCCAGGGATGTTGCTGGGCTGCTGTGTCTGGGAGGGTCTCTCCCTGTGCACCAGGTGAATCACGAGTAGATACCTCAGCCTGGATGGGGGAGACGTCCTGACTCTGGGTGAGAAAGAATTCTCCAGCAGGTCAGGAGAGTATAGGTAAAGAAGGAATTCATTAGAGCAAGAGGAGCAGGGAATGGCAGCTGCCTTGCAGGCAGCGGAGAACAGGAAAGTGCAGAGGGAAAGAGGGCAAGTTTTTGGTCTAGGGCAGATTCCCTTGCCAACTCCCGAAGCCAGGCTCCCCTGGCATCCTGTGTCCGCTTGGATCTGCACGGCATGGGGACTGGCCCCTACCACGCCAGGATCTGGGGGAGCCACAGAGCCCAGGATGGAGTGACATTATATTCTTAGAACTTCCCAAAGAAAGGAGATTTCCAGGTAGGCTACTAAGAGCAGCTTGCACAGTGGCAGTTCCGTCCAGGTCCCTCAGGCAATGGAAACATGCAGGCCCAAATCTGAGCTCTTAGAACCCCCTCCTACTTATTAGGAGTAAAGAGGAGACAGAGTGAAGACTTGGAAATAAAGTGAAATAGCAAAGAGACAAACAGTAATAATTTAAGCAGTGAGAAAGCTTTATTTAAGGCAAAAGGTGCATACTCAGAGAAAGGAGAGTGTGGGCTACCTCAGAGAGGAGGTGCGCTGAAAGTTTGGGGATTCTGTCTTTTAAGGCTTTCAAGAATGTGGCAAAGGGTAGGGGGTGGTTTGTTAGGTGTAGGGTTGACTTGTGGTCTCAAGATGCTTCTCTCTGGTGAGGCACTGTGTCTCCTCTCCTCTGTTATCCGTCCTCCAGCTAATTTTGTCAAACAGACCCAACACAAGAGATTTATTTATCCTGCTCTTCTCCAAGAGAGTGGTTACCCTCAAGCAGTGGGGACAGATCAGTTAAGATTGTTTGCCCTGTCTTAGGATAGGCTGTTGGGCTATTATTGTCTGATTACCAGAAAATATGTTAGGAATCTTACTTCTCAACTCTCTGCTTTTTAAAAATGGAATCTTAGCCTTAAGATGGGGTACTTTTTATTGACCATCTTATGGAAATATTTACAGATGGAATGATATGATGTCCAAGATTTCATTCAAAGGAACCCAGTGGCTTATGTCCATCCTGGCTGGGATAAACCAACCTCACTAGAGTGCGACAGCAGTCCCACGGGGCCTCTGCAGGGGCACATGCAAGTGGTTCCTCTTCTTTCTGCCCTTAAGCGAACACAGAACCTTTACTAAAAAATGGACTTATATCCTTTGTACCTTCTCAGATAAGCTTGATTGAGATATAATTTCCATACAATAAAAGTTACCAGTTTTTAACTATACAATTCAATGTGTTCTGACAAATGTGAACAGTTGTGTAAGCATTAGTAGAATCATGATATAAAACATTTCCACCCTCCCAAAACAATCAGTGAGTGGGGTGAACGGTTGGCGTCGGTGAACTAGACCGGCCGCTTGTCAGTTGTGCTAACACTGGGTAATGGGGGCATGGAGGCTCATTACAATACCATCTCTACTTGTCGTCTATGTTTGAAAATGCCCATAGTAAAAAGTTTTGTTTTGAAGAAACCATTTCATTATAGACAACTAATGCCATCTATGGGTCACCCATGGGAACTGTCCTGTGAGGGAGGAAAACCCAAAAGGCTGACAGCCGTCTGTGGACCACCTGAGGGACCTGGCTGCTGGGCTCCCTCCAGGGACCAAGCGGTGGGCAGCTGAGGGGCTGGCTCTGACTTGTGGAATATGTAAGCTTTCCATGTCTGATCCAGAGGCACAGAGCTTAGCACAGGATCTGGTCAGCTGCCAGTACTCACTAAACACTCAGGAATAAAAGTCTGTGTGACTCTCTGGAAAACAAAGTAAGTTTTTGCAGAAATGGAATGGGCCATGTCGCAAAACTCATGGAGTCTGGGTCCTGAAGTGTTGATTCAGCCACTCCAGTTGGTAGAGTTTAAAAGTCATGATTTCCTCATTTGTAAAAACCAATTGCATAGTGTAGATTTTCTTTTTCTTTTTCTTGGAGAGATCTTAGCAAATAAAGAACAGTTTGGAGGGTCACGTAAGGTCTAGTGTAAATAAATTTTGATATTAGAAAATAATTTTTCTGAAATCATCTTTGTGCTAATGTTTCTTAATATTACTTAGCTTATTTGGAATCTGAAACAACAGCAGTTTTCTGGGGTTTGATGGTCTTTGGGTGCTGCCCTCTCATGGGGTTGACTCTCTTCTGCCCTCAGAGCCAGCTCTCGGGTTAGGCGCCGTTTCTAACCAGGAAAGGGAGGAGGACAGCCATCTGGGTGTCCCTTTTCCCTTCCCTCTCCGCCTCTTCTCATGGAATCCTCTCAGACACCCTGTCGCGTTGGCATTTGTATTAGAGTGCTAGGGACACAAAGTCCCACAGACTGGTTGCTGACACAGCAGGAGTTTATTTCCTCACAGCCCCAGGGGCTAGAAGTCCCAGGTCGGGTGTCTGCAGGGCTGGTTTCTTGGAGCCTCTCTCTGCCAGCTGCAGGTGGCCGCCCGTGTGCGGTGTCCTCATGTGGCCTTTTCTCTGCAGATGCCCATCTGTAATGAGCCCTCCTCTTCTTATAAGGACACTAGTCCTATTGGCTTAGCGCCGACTCCAATGACCTCATTTAACCTTAATTATCTCTCTCAAGACCCTATTGCCAAATATAGTCATATTCTGAGGCACAAACAGTGTTATTACTATTACTATTCCATTTTTTGCCAGTGATGAAGACAAGACCTGGAGAATTTCAGTGTCCTGTCCACTGTCTCATAACTTGGAAGTGGCACAGTCCGCATTTGAGTCCAGACTGCTCCCACGCTTCATGTTAGCAAACACTTTTCCTGTCTCTGATCTCTGATGGCGGCTCTCAGCTCACCTGCTCTTTCCTGCCCCCGAGAACAACAAAGACTTCTGCTGTTGTTTTGTTTGGTATCAGATGAAGGATTTTTAGTCTATAATTTTTAAATTTAGTTGTATCTACTTCAATAATAACAGAAGGTTTTCACTGCTTATCACCCCAGGGAAGTAGACACTGTATGACACACAAAAAAGTCTGGGGAATAAAGAGTTTCTGTCCTGGCCGTCCCCGTCCGTTGTCCGGATCGGCTTCCTTAGCTGGCTCTTGAGGAGTCCTGAGGCTTCTCATTTTCTCCTTTCTGTCCTGATCATAAGCTGCTCAATAATCTTCTCCCTCCGTTTGCATCTCCATTATTCTACCTGTTTTGATTTGCTCCTCCAGTCAGCTGTCTGGGGTGAACAGAGTAGCTGTGGTGATTAAGCAGGTGATTCAAAGGTCTGCTGACTTCCAGCTTGGGAGGAACCCCAGATCCATGCCGTGCATTTCATTTGCTGTCTTCCTGATACAGGACATTTTTTTTCTTACATGTTTTAATAATAATAACCATAATGAACCCTTCTGTTCAAGATAGCTAACCAAGCAATGCCTCTTTACCTGCCTTCTCTTCTCTAATCCCATTAGAATGAATGAAGAAATATACAAATTGAGTATAACAATACCTTATATTTCTACGGTGACATACATTCATTCACTCTCCACAGTAAATATGGGAGGTAGTGGAACTGCCAGCCTTTTTGATGTGGAGGCTTAGTCACCTGAACAGCACGCCCGCAGAGCAGCTGGCGGCCAGGCCCAGAGTCCGGGATCACCTCGTCTGGAGCCCCGTCTGCTCTGCCCAGGTCACTGTTTAGCAAGCCTAACCATCTGACCAGGCAGGATTGGTTGTACTGCTTAAGAATTGCCTACCTGGAGAAATCACTTTATACCTAATTAAAAATATAAAGAGCTATTTTTATATATATCAATTTAAAGTGTCGGATGTGTCTGACTTCCCCTTCCATCCCTCCTGATTTATCAGCACTTTCTGTGGTGCCCGGGAGGTGCCCGATGCTCACCTGGCTGGCTACCTTAGGCAGCTCTGTATTACATCTAGTGTTACGACAGCACCTACACTTTCACTTGGGGACTGAAATAATAATCCAATTCGATACATAATTTAAAAAAAACTACCTTTTTGCCTTATTGGTGTATGGTTGAAAGCAATGTCGCATGTCCAGATTTTAAGAGTGACAACGGTAAACAGTTCGGCCGGTGTCTATGGTCTCTATTGACTTTGTCCCTGAATCCAAAAAGGTATGGGAATCAGGTTTCAGATCATTCTAAGTAAAATAAACAATTTTAGGTCTTTAATCCATTTTGGGTTTACTTTTGTGTATGGAGTTAGACAGTGATCCAGTTTCATTCTCTTGCATGTAGCTGTCCAGTTTCCCAACACCAGTTATTGAGGAGACTGTCTTTTCCCCCATTGTATATTCTTGCCTCCCTGAACATATATTAATTGCCTATATATGTGTGGGCAGTCTCTACAAATCTGGGCTCTATATTCTGTTCCATTGATCTATGGGTCTGATCTTTACCAGTGCCATACTGTTTTGATACTGTAGTTTTGTAGCATAACTTGAAATCAGGAAGCATGATACCCACAGCTTTGTTCTTCTTTTTTGGGATTGCTCTGGCTACTCAGAGTCTTTTGAGATTCTAAATAAATTTTTTTTTCAAGTTGAGAAACTTCTTTTATTGAATGTTAAGACTTATTGACACAAGGTGTGGGGTTGGCCACAGAGATAGACAAATAAATACAAATGCAATGCAATAGAGAATGCAGAAACAGAACTGCATGTTGACAGGCGTCTGATTTATTTAAAATGTGGCATTGCAAAACAGTGGAGAAATGGTTTTCTTTTTTTTAATATAATTTATTTTATTATCATTAATTTAAAATTACATGTGCAATATTACGATTATTAAACTACCCCTTCATCAGGTCCACCCCACCAACCCCATTACAGTCACTGTCCATCAGCGTAGTGAGATGCTATAGAATCACTACTTGTCTTCTCTGAGTTGTACTGCCCTCCCCGTGCTCCCCCAACATTACATCTGCTAATCGTAATGCCCCTTTTTCCCTCTTATCCCTCCCTTCCCGCCCATTTTCCCCAGTCCCTTTCCCTTTGGTAACTATTAGTCCGTTCTTGGGTTCTGTGAGTCTGCTGCTGTTTTGTTCCTTCAGTTTTTTTCTTTGTTCTTATACTCCACATATGAGTGAAATCATTTGATACTTGTCTTTTTCGGCTTGGCTTATTTCACTGAGCATAATACCCTCTAGCTCCATCCATGTTGTTGCAAATGGTAGGATTTGTTTTCTTCTTATGGCTGAATAATATTCCATTGTGTATATGTACCACATCTTCTTTATCCATTCATCTACTGATGGACACTTAGGTTGCTTCCATTTCTTGGCTATTGTAAATAGTGCTGCAATAAACATAGGGGTGCATCTGTCCTTTTCAAATTGGGCTGCTGCATTCTTAGGGTAAATTCCTAGGAGTGGAATTCCTGGGTCAAATGGTATTTCTATTTTGAGTTTTTTGAGGAACCTCCATACTGCTTTCCACAATGGTTGAACTAATTTGCAGTCCCACCAGCAGTGTAGGAGGGTTCCCTTTTCTCCACATCCTCGCCAACATTTGTTGTTGTTTGTGTTTTGGATGTTGGCCATCCTCACTGGTGTGAGGTGATATCTCATTGTGGTTTTAATCTGCATTTCTCTGATGATTAGCGATGTGGAGCATCTTTTCATGTGCCTGTTGGCCATCTGAATTTCTTCTTTGGAGAAGTGTCTATTCATGTCCTCTGCCCATTTCTTAATTGGATTGTTTGCTTTCTGTTTGTTAAGGTGCATGAGTTCTTTATATATTTTGGATGTCAACCCTTTATCAGATACGTTTTTTATGAATATATTCTCCCATACTGTAGGATGTCTTTTTGTTCTACTGATGGTGTCCTTTGCTGTACAGAAGCTTTTCAGCTTGATATAGTCCCACTTGTTCATTTTTGCTTTTGTTTCCCTTGCCCGGGGAGATATGTTCATGAAGAAGTTGCTCATGTTTATGTCCAAGAGATTTTTGCCTATGTTTTTTTCTAAGAGTTTTATGGTTTCATGACTTACATTCAAGTCTTTGATCCACCTTGAGTTTACCTTTGTGTATGGGGCTAGACAGTAGTCCAGTTTCATTCTCTTACATGTAGCTGTCCAGTTTTTCCAACACCAGCTGCTGATGAGGCTGTCATCTCCCCACTGTATATCCAAGGCACCTTTATCAAATATTAATTGACTGTATATGTTTGGGTTAATGTTTGGATTTTCTATTCTGTTCCACTGGTCTGTGGGTCTGTTTTTGTGCCAATACCAAATTGTCTTGATTACTGTGGCTTTGTAGTAGAGCTTGAAGTCAGGGAGTGTAATTCCCTGTTTTATTCCTCCTTCTCAGGATTGCTTTGGCTTTTCGGGGTCTTTTGTGGTTCCATATGAATTTTAGAATTATTTGTTCCAGTTCATTGAAGAAAGCTGTTGGTAGTTTGATAGGGATTGCATTGAATCTGTAGATTGCTTTAGGTAGTATAGCCATTTTGACAATATTGATTCTTCCTAGCCAAGAGCATGGGATGCATTTCCATTTGTTAGTGTCCTCTTTAATTTCTCTTAGGAGTGTCTTGTAGTTTTCAGAGTACAGGTCTTTCACTTCCTTCGTTAGGTTTATTCCTAGGTATTTTATTCTTTTTGATGCAATTGTGAATGGAATTGTTTTTCTGATTTCTCTTTCTGTTAGTTCATCATTAGTGTATAGGAAAGCAACAGATTTCTGTGTGTTAATTTTGTATCCTGCAACTTTGCTGAATTCAGATATTAGTTCTAGTAGTTTTGGAATGGAATCTTTAGGGTTTTTTATGTACAGTATCATGTCATCTGCAAATAGTGACAATTTGACTTCTTCTTTACCAATCTGGATGCCTTGTATGTCTTTGTTTTGTCTGATTGCTGTGGCTAGGACCTCCAGTACTATGTTGAATAACAGTGGAGAGAGTGGGCATCCCTGTCTTGTTCCTGATCTTAGATGAAAAGCTTTCAGCGTCTCGCCGTTAAGTATGATGTTAGCTGTGGGTTTGTCATATATAGCCTTTATGATGTTGAGGTACTTGCCGTCTATACCCATTTTGTTGAGAGTTTTAATCAGGAATGGATGCTGAATTTTGTCAAATGCTTTTTCAGCATCTATGGAGATGATCATGTGGTTTTTGTTCTTCTTTTTGTTGATGTGGTGGATGATGTTGATGGATTTTCGAATGTTGTACCATCCTTGCATCCCTGGGATGAATCCCACTTGATCATGGTGTATGATCCTCTTGATGTATTTTTGAATTCGGTTTGCTAATATTTTGTTGAGTATTTTTGCATCTACGTTCATCAGGGATATTGGTCTGTAATTTTCTTTTTTTGGTGAGGTCTTTGCCCGGTTTTGGTATTAGAGTGATGCTGGCTTCATAGAATGAGTTTGGAAGTATTCCCTCCTCTTCTATTTTTGGAAAACTTTAAGGAGAATCGGTGTTATTTCTTCTCTATATGTCTGGTAGAATTCAGAGGTGAATCCATCAGGCCCAGGGGTTTTGTTCTTGGGTAGTTTTTTGATTACCAATTCGATTTCGTCACTGGTGATTGGTCTGTTTAGTTTTCTGTTTCTTGCTTGGTCAGTCTTGGAAGGTTGTATTTTTCTAAGAAGTTGTCCATTTCTTCTATGTTTTCCAGCTTGTTAGCATATAGATTCTCATAATATTCTCTTATGATTCTTTGTATTTCTGTGGGGTCTGTCGTGATTTTTCCTTTCTCATTTCTGATTGTGTTTATGTGTGTAGATTCTCTTTTTCTCTTAATGAGTCTGGCTAGGGGTTTATCTATTTTGTTTATTTTTTCAAAGAACCAGCTCTTGGTTTTATTGATTTTTTCTATTGTTTTATTCTTCTCAATTTTATTTATTTCTTCTCTAATCTTTATATGTCCCTCCTTCTGGTGACTTTGGGCCTCATTTGTTCTTCTTTTTCCAATTTCAGTAATTGTGTCTTTAGACTATTCATTTGATGTTCTTCCTTCTTTAAATAGGCCTGGATTGCAATATACTTTCCTCTTAGAACTGCCTTTGCTGCGTCCCACAGAGGTTGTGGCTTTGTGTTGTTGTTGTCATTAGTCTCCATATATTCTTTGATTTCTGTTTTTGATTTGGTCGTTAACCCGACTGATTAATTAGAGAGTGTTGTTAAGTCTCCATGTATTTGTGAGCTTTTGATTTCTTTCTAAAATTTATTTCTAGTTTTATACCTTGGTGATCTGAGAAGTTGCTTGGTAGGATTTCAATATTTTTAGTACTGAGGTTAACTTTGTGGCCTAGTATGTGGTCTATTGGAAAATGTTCCATGTGCACTTGAGAAGAATGGTAGCAACCTCTTCTTTTTTGGGTGTAGAGTTCTGTAGATGTCTGTTAGGTCCATCTGTTCTAGTGTGTTGTTCCAGTGCCTCTGTGTCTTTACTTATTTTCTGTCTGGTTGATCTGTCCTCTGGAATGAGTGGTGTGTTGAAGTCTCCTAAGATGAATGCATTGCTGTCTATTTCCTCCTTTAATTCTGTTAGTATTTGTCTCACTTATGCTGGCACTCCTGTGTTGGGTGCATATATATTTATAATGGTTATATCTTCCTCTTGGACTGACCCCTTTATCATTATGTAATGTCCTTCTTTATCTTTTGCTACTTTCTTCGTTTTGAAGTCTATTTTGTCTGATACAAGTACTGCAACACCTGCTTTTCTCTCTTTGTTGTTTGCATGAAATATCTTTTTCCATCCCTTCACTTTTAGTCTGTGTATATCTTTGGATTTGAGGTGAGTTTCTTGTAGGCAGCATATAGATGGATCTTGCTTTTTTATCCATTGTGTTACTCTGTGTCTTTTGATTGGTGCATTCAGTCCATTTACATTTAGGGTGATTATTGATAGGTATGTACTTATTGCCATTGCTGGCTTTAGATTCGTGGTTACCAAGGGTTCAAGGTTGCTTCTTTACTATCTAACAATCTAACTTAACTTTCTTGTTAAGTTATTGTAAACACAGTCTGATGTTTCTTTCTTTCTCTCCCTTCTTATCCCTCCTCCTCCATTCTTTCTATAATAGGTGTTTTATTCTTTGCCTTTAGTTGGTATTTGGATGGTCTGCTTTCTTTGCTATGATTTTTTTTCCCTCTGGTGACATCTTTTTAGCCTTAGGTGTGCTTCCATCTAGAGCAGTCCATTTAAGATATTCTGTAGTGGTGGTTTATGAGAGGCAAACTCTCTCAACTTTCGTTTGTCTGGAAATTGTTTAATCCCTCCATCATATTTAAATGATAATCGTGCTGGATATAATATTCTTGGTTCGAGGCCCTTCTGTTTCATAATGTTAAATATATCATGCCATTCTCTTCTGGCCTGTAAGGTTTCTGTTGAGAAGTCTGATGATAGTCTGATGGGTTTTCCTTTGTAGGTGATCTTTTTCTCTCTCTAGCTGCCTTTAATACTCTGTCTTTATCTTTGATCTTTGCCATCTTAATTATTATGTGTCTTAGTGTTGTCTTCCTTGGGTCCCTTGTGTTGGGAGATCTGTGGGCTTCGGTGGACTGCGAGACTATTTCCTTCCCCAGCGAGGGAAAGTTTTCAGCAATTATTTCTTCAAAGACACTTTCTATCCTTTTTCTCTCTCTTCTTCCTCTGGTACTCCTATAATGCGAATATTGTTCCGTTTGGATTGGTCACACAGTTCTCTTAATATTCTTTCATTCCTAGAGATCCTTTTATCTCTCTGCCTCAGCTGCTCTGTATTCCTGTTCTCTGATTTCTATTCCATTAACAGTCTCTTGCATCTCATCCATTCTGCTGTTAAGCCCGTCGATCGCTTGTCTGATTTCTGCATTGTCTTTCCTCAGTTCCCTCACTTCCTCCCTCAGCTCTTGCACATTTCTCTGTAGGTCCATCAGCACGGTTATGACTTTTATTCTGAATTCTTTTTCAGGAAGACTGTGCATTTCCATCCCTTCAGACTCCCTCTCTAGGGTTGTCTGGTTGATTTTGGTCTGAACCATATTCCTCTGTCTTTTCATGACTATAGAATTGGTCACTGATAGTTGCCACGTATGTCAGCTGGGCTCTTTAAGACTTTAAAAAGAGAAGAAAAAAAAAGAGAAAAAAAAGAAAGAAAGAAAAAAAGAAAGAAAAGAAAAAACAAAAACAAAAACAAAAAACAAAACAAAACAAAACAAAAACAAAAAAATGCCCACCGGACGTAGATTCTGTGGGAATGCTCTAGGTGGCGCTATTGCCCCACTATTCCACAGCTGTGACTGTGCCGCTCCGCCGGGCCCTTTATCGCTCTGGCAGGGGTGGGAACGAGTAGGAGGCTGTTGATCTCAGTGAGAAGTGTTAAGTATGGCTACGCTTCCTCAGTCGCCAGCTAAGGCGTCTGAAACTCCCAGGACTCCCAGCCTGCTGGGCTGAGTGTGCTGGGGCGATCTGGCTCCTCCGCTGGGCTCCTGTCTCTTTAAGACCGCTGAAGAAAGCGCGCGCTTTTTTTTTTTCCTTCCCGGGAGCCGGCTGCAAGCACCCTGGCGCGTTCCCCCGCTCAGATCCTGCCCCTCTGTCTCTCCAATCTCCGCTGCACTGTGCAATGTGGGTCAGCGCTCCCCGCGCAGATCCCCGGGGCTGGCTACTTCGCGGGGTGCACTTCCACTCCCTCCCGGCTCTGCATCCTCTCCTCCCGCCGGTGCGCTGGGGTGGGGGAGGGCTCGGGTCCCGCCGGGTCGCGGCTCCGTATCTTACCCGCCTCTTGGGGTGCTGAGTCCTCTCAGGTGTAGCTGCACGCTGTGCGCTTTCCTGTGTATTCTCGTCTCTCTTTTAGGAATAGATGTATTTTCTGTGTTTTCGTAGATAAATATAGTGTTGGGAGGAGATTTCTGCCGCCCTGCTCACACCGCCATCTTCCCGGAAGTCTTTCAGCTTGTTAAGTATGTTACCTGTAATTGTCACCAGGCCTCTGCAATTCCATATTAAAATCTCTACTTCACAGATGAGCAAACAGCCCCAGACGTTCAGTACCTGGCACCAGAGTCACCTAACTGCAAAGCAACAGGAAGAATTTGAACCCAAGTCCGTCACTCATTCATCCAAAAAACATACATGAAGCCCCAAACTCCTGTTAAGCACAGGAGTAGCGAGAAATGAGGTAGGGCCCCTGTCGTCAAATGATTCCCATCTAGTGATTGAGATGGATTTTCAGGTAAAGAAATGTGATTTTCTGTAAACAAATGGAGATGACAGACATTCTGTACAGCAGACACTGCCCTAAGCAGGAGGCCACCATGAGGGTGGTGGGCCTTTCGGGGATGGGGTCAAGAAAGTTTCTTAGAGAAGGAGCTGCGTGAGCTGATTGTGGGAAGATAAAGAAGGAGCTGCAAGAGGCTGGAGACACCTTGAGGAACACTGATGAGCACTTCATGGAGAGGCGAAGAAATTCAGCAGCCAGGGAGATGAGAACCAAGAGCCCTGGCTTTTGGAAAGTGAAGAGAGAGCCCCGGGATTCTGTTTAGGAGGGATTAGGGCGAGCAATCAAATCACCAGGAAGGAAATGAAGTCAGTGGTGAAGGCTGGGGTCCTGTCTTGACCCCAAGTTTGCACACTGACTATATGTGCTGCTGCTTCTGTATTTACATTGCTTGTGTACTGGGGAGGCTGAAAGAGGGTGCTGATGGAGATAATGGTGCAAAGCCTCCCCCAAACCATGCCTTAGAAATGTTTGCAGTAACTCCCAGGATCGAAAGCTACAGAAACATAAAAGGAGAAGGGATTTTTGCAATGTGAGGCCTTAAAGAGCATCCACTAGGCAAGAAAGGGGCCATTAGACCTGGTTCTTCCAAATCCTGGTGTGGCGACTGTGAATAAAATGAGAGTTCCTGTGGCCAGGATTCTCACCTGGCTCTGGCTGACTGCCTCACTGCACACCTGTGGGCAATACATGGCTGTTGACTCTATATAAAGAGCTCCGCCCAGTGCCCTGGGCACGACCCAGTGGTGTGGCTGCAAGGCTGCAGGGGAGCAGAGCAGAGGCTGGAGTGGTGGCAGCACCGAGGACAGAGGCCCAGAGGACGGCTGTGCGGGATGACTGTGCAGAGAGGCCCAGAGGACAGCTGTGCGGGACGGCTGTGCAGAGGGACCCAGAGGACGGCTCTGAGTGACGGAGGGGCCCAGAGGCAGAGACCGGCTTGCTGCATGCAGACTCGCTCTGAATGAACGGGATTTTAGTGACTGACCTGCCACCTGGAAATAAAGTTGGGTATAACCCTTTCACCCCAAGAACGTTTTCCTGTCAATTTCTTTGGTCACGTTGAATCCATAGAAAACTTGCCCGGGGCTGAAACCCATTGGCAAGACAGGGACCACAAGTCGCATGTTACCCTGAGACCTGGAGGAAGAAAGGTCTAGGTCATGAATAATAGTCTGTTGTGGCACTTGGAAGGAATAAGCCTGGGGCTATGTAGGTTTGAAAAAAATGCCCAGGACAGTTCGAAGGTTTGAAAGCCCATTTTAATTAAGAACTTTTCAGTGGAAGCCTAGTCGCTTGGGGCTCCTTCTGAGATTTGCTCTTTCCATCCCTTCCACCTCAGTGTCCTTTCCTCTACCAGCCTCTCCTTGTCTGTGCTAGGCAGCGAGTGGCATGCCCAGTCTGCAGACACAGATGGAAATGGAGCTCTTGTTGTGGGCTGCAAACATCTTTCTGCCCAGGCTTTATATGTTCGCCTCCTTCCCTCTTTACTCCTATGTCCCATCTCAATCCCTGCCTTAAGGCTTGTGATTTCGGGGTCCACAGAGACCCAGACTGGGGTCGTGGGGTCTTCTCACTTCCTAGAGGGAGAGATCCTTGTGGGAGAGAGGATTCTCCCCAAATGCCTTGCAGCTGCAGCCCTGGACCCTGCCTGAGGGCACATGGGATCTGGGCTATTTACATTGCCCAGGTGGTGCTATGGTCTTTAAGGAGTTGGCCTTCCTGGTGGGGCAATACTGTCTTTTTGGGTTTGATGTTTCACTGCCCACCAGTACTGACGGCTTTGTGTCCAGGGCCATGGAGAAGGTGACCTTCCTGAACCCCACGCTCACGGTGGGGGTGAGCTGCTTCCTCCTGAACCTGGCGGAGCTGCACTCTTTGAGCAGGGTCTTCACCGGCCAGCCTCTCTTGTGGCCTGCCCAGCTGCTGCCACTTCTGAGGTTGGCCTGCTTCACTGCTCCCCTGCTCCACTCTGATGAGGATGGGCCTGGGCGCCAGGTGACCTGCCGGTAAGTGCCTGGGCAGTGCGGGCCCCAGAACAGAGCTCCTCAGGCTCCCTGCCCCGTGGTGAGAGGCAGCTGGCTCAGGGTGGCAGCAGAGACCTGAGACCTGATGGGACAATGTCACCTGGCAAAAAATTCTGCCATCGCCATCACTCTCTTGCTTGATCCTCGAGGGTGGGAAATGTGGAGTGGGAGTGGAGAACCCTACTTCCTCCTGAAAGCATCATCTCAACAGATGCAATATAGTGAAGTGATTAAGGGCAAGGTTTCTGGAACCAGACTGCCAGAGTTCAAATTCCAGCTCTACCATTTACCAGCTGTGCAACTTGGACAATTTGCTTAACCTCCTTATGCCTCAGTTCCTTTACCCGAAAAATGGGAATAATAATAGATGCTACCTCATAAGAATGTGGTGAGGATGAGTATAGTAGCAGCTGAGTAGTCGAGACATCTGCAAAGCCTAAAATATTTACTCTTGGGCCCTTTACAGAAAAAGTTTGCAGACCCCTGTGCTTGGCCACTGGGGAGCCTTTGTAGAATTCCAAGCCAGAGAGTAACATGATCATATGTGTATTTTTAAAAGATCACTCTGACAGCCACGTGGAAGACGGTTTGGAGAAGATGAGGTGGCAGCAGGTGGCAGTGAGGAGGCTGTCGCAGTAGTCCAGGCAGGAGCTGATGAGGCCTGAACGAGGCGGCAGCAGTGGGGGTGAGCAAATGGCGCAGACTGGGTATTCAGGGAACGGAACCAACAGGACTTGGTGTCTGGGCGGGTGGGCTGAGGGGGCGGGAGGAGGCAGGGGCGGTGGGGTTCTGGCTCCACCGATGGAGGGTCAGTGTTACCAGCCAAAAGGAAGAAGTATGTGAGGAAGCTTGTATGCTTTGAACATGATTCATTTGGGGTATTTGCAAGAGATGGTGAAAGTGCCCAGGCTAGCCACTAGAGTGATGTCTGCCGTGGAGATCTGAGAGTTATCCATAGTGTGGGAAGTGGTTGAGAGTCCTGCAAATGAACAAGATCTTCCAAGAAGGGGGTGTAGGTTCCTAAGAACAGAAGTCAAAGGAAGAAATCCTGGGAAGCACAGTGCCGAAGGCCAAAACAGAGGAAGTACATCCACCAAAGGGATCCGGGAGAAGAGATTCTGGAGGCCAGGCTGGGAAGAGAGTTTCTAGAAGGAAGGCAGGTCAAATAGGCAGTGGTCAGCAAGCCCAAGAATTAGCCATTGGGAGGTGACAGCCTGGGTGACCAACTTGCCCCATTTTGCCTGGGATTCTCTATTTTAGCACTGAAAATTCAGCATCCTGGGAATACCCTCATTTTGGGCAAACTGAGGACAGTTGGTCCCTCTACTGCTGATCTTGCTGAGAATGTCAAGAAAAGTTCAGCTTACAAAGTAACTAACTTCTGGAGCATCATTTTCCCAATGAGTTGATAAACCTATGTTCTAATTTGTCTATCTTTGAATCACTCCAAGCATAATAATAAAATGAAGCCCTGTGTTTGTACAGTATTTGGCCATTATCAACCTCACTCGATCCTTAAACAACGATGAAAGGTAGGAATTTGGAAATGGGAATGGAATGGCATGGAAACTGAGAGGTTGTCATTTCACTAAGCTCTTAGAGCAAGTAAGTGGCAAAGACAGGCTCGTCTCCATGCCTTTTAACTTCAGAAGCACATGCCCTGCTTGTAGGCATCTACGGTCTAGGACATCAGGCTTGTGGCTGCCGGGGCTGTGGATCCCCTGCTCATTGTGCAGCCAGAGGCCATGAAATTCTTGGAAGCATGGAAGGAGCCCCATTGCTATGGGTCGATCAGTGCAAGAGGAGTAAGGCTGCAGGTTTGGACAGAGACCAACACGAAAGCTGAGGCCATCCAGGGTTTGTAAGAGGGGCCATATTCTATGCAATATCTGACTCTTAAAGTTTTTTTGTGTGGTAAAATATGCATAACATAAAATATACCATTTTAACCATTTTTAAGTGTATAATTCAGTGGCATTAAGTACATTAGCAATGTCGTACAACCATCACCACTATCCATTTCCAGAACTTTAAAAAAGTCATCTCCAACAGAAGCTCTGTACCCATTAAACAATAACTCCCCATTTCTTCCTTCCCCTAGCCTCTTGTAACCTCCATTCTACTGTGTGTCTCTATGAATTTGCTCTAGGTACCTCATGTAAGTGGAATCATACAATATTTGTCCTTATCAGTGACTGTAATGGGGCATGTGGTGGGGACTTGATAATGGGGGGAATCTAGTAACCACGATGTTGCTCATGTAATCGTATATTAATGATACCAAAATAAAAAAATATATTTGTCCTTCTGTGTCTGGCTTCTTTCATTTAGCACCATGTCCTTGAAGTTCAATCATGTAGCATGTGTCAGAATTTCCTTCCTTTCTATGGCTGAATATATTTCATTGTCTAGAAATGCCACATTTTGTTCATCTATTCATTTGTCAATGGATGGATTCTTTTTATATTCTCCCACTTGAAGTAAAGACAATCGTGTATTTCTGAAGACTTAAAATGTCATTTCAGAGACAACAGGACACTTTGTGCCTCCTGAAGTGAGAAGAACATACCACCTATGAAGTGTTTCTGCCAAAACAAATGGACAAACAAACAACAACACTGTTCCAGCTTCCAGATCTACCAATTGATAGGGTACACAGAGACCAGACATCATATTAAACTCCACTGTGGGGATGCAATCAACAAAATACAGAGTGTGAAAAATCTATAAGATAAATGACCTACTTTCTTCACAGCTAAATTGCAGGGGGGAAAAGAAAAGAGATGGAAGAGAAACCTATAGATTAAAGGATACTTAAAAGTCATGTCAACTGACTATGATGTGTACATCTTGATTCAACCAAACAAGGAGTATTTTAAAAAAGACACTTACAGAGATAACTGGAAATTTGAACATTGATTATTTAGTGATATTATGGAATTATTGTTAAAAAATTTAGGCCTGTCTACACACATAAACAGAATCAGAAATGAGAAAGGAAAAATCACTACAGATACCACAGAAATACAAAGAATTATGAGAGAATACTATGAAAAATTATATGGTAACAAACTGGATAACCTAGAAGAAATGGACAACTTTCTAGAAAAATGCAACCTTCCAAGAGTGACCCAGGAAGAAACAGAAAATCTGAATAGACCAATTACCAGCAAAGAAATTGAATTGCTAATAAAAAAACTACCTAAGAACAAAACACCTGGACCAGATGGCTTCACTGCTGAATTTTATCAAACATTTAGTGAAGACCTAATACCCATTCTCATTAAATTTTCCAAAAAGTAGAAGAGGAGGGAATACTCCCAAACTCATTCTATGAGGCCAACATCACTCTAATATCTAAACCAGGCAAAGACACTACAAAAAAAGAAAATTACAGACCAATATCCCTGATGAACATAGATGCAAAAATATTCAACAAAATATTAGCAAGCCGAATTCAAAAATACATCAAAAAGATCATCCATCATGATCAAGTGGGATTCATCCCAGGGATACAAGGATGATACAACATTTGAAAATCTATCAACATCATCCACTACATCAATAAAAAGAAGGACAAAAACCACATGATCATCTCCATAGATGCTGAAAAAGCATTCGAAAAATTCAACATCCATTCATGATAAAAAATCTCAACAAAATGGGTATAGAGGGCAAGTATCTCAACATAATAAAGGCCATATATGACAAACCCACAGTCAACATTTTACTTAACAGCGAGAAGCTGAAAGCTTTTACTTTAAGATTGGGAACAAGACAAGGATGCCCACTCCCCCCACTTTTAATCAACATAGTTCTGGAGGTCCTAGCTTTGGCAATCAGACAACACAAAGAAAAAAAAGGCATCCAGATTGGCAAGGAAGAACTCAAACTGTCCCTGTTTGCAGATGATACGATACTGTACATAAAAAACCCTAAAGAATCCATTCCAAAACTATTAGATCTAATATCTGAATTCAGCAAGGTTGCAGGATACAAAATTAATACACAGAAATCTGTTGCATTCCTACACACTAACGATGAAGTAAGAGAACAAGAAATCAGGAAAACAATTCCATTCACAATTGCATCAAAAAGAATAAAGTACCTAGGAATAAACCTAACGAAGGAAGTGAAAGACCTGTACTCTGAAAACTACAAGACACTCCTAAGAGAAATTAAGAGGACACTAACAAATGGAAATGCATCCCATGCTCTTGGCTAGGAAGAATAAATATTGTCAAAATGGCTATACTACCTAAAGCAATCTACAGATTCAATGCAATCCCTATCAAACTACCAACAGCTTTCTTCAATGAACTGGAACAAATAATTCTAAAATTCATATGGAACCACAAAAGACCCTGAATAGCCAACGCAATCCTGAGAAGGAAGAATAAAGCAGGAGGGATTACACTCCCTGACTTCAAGCTCTACTACAAAGCTAATCAAGACAATTTGGTACTGGCACAAGAACAGACTCACAGACCAGTGGAACAGAGTAGAGAGTTCAGATATTAACCCAAACATATATGGTCAATTAATATATGATAAAGCAGCCATGGATATACAATGGGGAAATGACAGCCTCTTCAACAGCTGGTGTTGGCAAAACTGGACAGCTGCATGTAAGAGAATGAAACTGGATTACTGTCTAACCCCCTACACAAAGGTAAACTCAAAATGGATCAAAGACCTGAATGTAAGTCATGAAACCGTAAAACTCTTAGAAAAAAATATAGGCAAAAATCTCTCAGACATAAACATGAGCAACTTCTTCATGAACATATCTCCCCGGGCAAGGAAAACAAAAGCAAAAATGAGTGAATGGGACTATATCAAACTAAAAAGCTTCTGTACAACAAGGGATACCATCAGTAGAACAAAAAGACATCCTACAGCATGGGAGAATATATTCATAAATGACATATCCGATAAGGGGTTGACATCCAAATTATATAAAGAGCTCACACACCTCAACAAACAAAAAGCAAATAAGCCAATTAAAAAATGAGCAGAAGAGCTAAACAGATACTTCTCCAAAGAAGAAATTCAGATGGCCAGCAGGCACATGAAAAGATGCTCCACATCACTAGTCATCAGAAAAATGCAGATTAAAACCACAATGAGATATCACCTCACACCAGTTAGGATGGCCAACATCCAAAAGACAAACAACAAATGTTGGTGAGATGTGGAGAAAGGGGAACCCTCCTACACTGCTGATGGGAATGTAAATTAGTACAACCATTGTGGAAAGCAGTATGGAGGTTCCTCAAAAAACTCAGTGGGGTTGGTGGGGGGGACCTGATGAAGGGGTAGTTTAATAACCATAATATTGCACATGTAATTGTAGATTAATGACACCAAAATAAATTATATTAATTTAAAAAAAACTCAAAATAGAAATACCATTTGACCCAGGAATTCCACTCCTAGGAATTTACCCTAAGAATGCAGCAGCCCAGTTTGAAAAAGACATATGCACACCTATGTTTATCACAGCACTATTTACAATAGCCAAGAAATGGAAGCAACCTAAGTGTCCATCAGTAGATAAATGGATAAAGAAGATGTGGTACATATACACAGTGGAATATTATTTACAACAACATGGATGGAGCTAGAGGGTATTATGCTCAGTGAAATAAGCCAAGTGGAGAAAGACAAGTACCAAATGATTTCACTCATCTGTGGAGTATAAGAACAAAGAAAAAACTGAAGGAACAAAACAGCAGCAGACTCACAGAACCCAAGAACGGACTAATAGTTACCAAAGGGAAAGGGACTGGGGAAAATGGGTGGGAAGGGAGGGATTAGGGGGAAAAAGGGGCATTACAATTAGCACACATAATGTGGCGGGGTTGGGGGTGGGGTGGGGAGTACGGGGAAGGCAGTATAACACAGAGAAGACAAGTAGTGATTCTATAACATCCTTCTATGCTGATGGACAGTGACTGCATTGGGGTATGTGGTGGGGACGATAATAGGGGGAGTCTAGTAACCATAATGTTGCTCATGTAATTGTATATTAATAATAGCAAAAAAAATGATTCTAAGGATTTTCAATGGTCTTTTCAGCCAAAAACTGATTTGCTTTTTACAAAAAAAAAATGTTAGGCCTGACAATGGTATTGTAGTTTTGTTGTGTTTTTTTTAAATAACCCTCATCTTTTAGATACACACTGAAATATTTTCAGAGGAGATGATATATCTGGGATTTGCTTCAATATTATACTGGTAGGTGGGAGTATAGTTGAAATAAGATTTCCATGAGTTGATGACTATTGAAATTGTATAATGAATATGGGGGGTTTGTTATATTATATATATACTGTTATATTTGTTTACTCTTGGATGTGTTTGAACTTTCTGAACATGAAGCTTTTTTATGTCATTTCATTGACATGCTCCTTTATTTTGGACTGCTCTTTGGCAGGTTCTCTCTTTTGAGAATTTAGCTTTTAAGTTTCCTAGAAAGCATTCTCCATCCAAGCTTCTATGCAAAGTAATAAAGGATCTTAAGCTAATTAGTGCATTTTAAGGAACAATATTCAGGTGTGCTTTTGTTATCTGAATAACACTTGGTATCAGGCAGATTTACAATTCAGTGGGCTTTTTAAAAAGGTGGCTTGCTAATTCGCTTTCTTGTTTGGAGGGTCATATTGTGGTAGCTTACCAGGTAACAAGTGTCATTTTACACATTTTACATTTGCTGTTTCTTCTAAGCCTCCCAATAACTGTTTGATTACATATCACATCAGCCCCCATTTTACAGATAGGGAAGTAGAGTTTTGGAGATAATAAAGGCTAATATTTGTTAACCACTTACTATGTATCAAGTAGAGGCCTAATTGCTTTAGGTGAATTTGATTGTTTTATCTTCTCACACCCTCATGAGTCAGGCAGTTATTATCCCCATTTTATGGATGAGGAAATTGAAGCTTAGAGAGGCTATGGAACTTGCTAGCAGCTGCTTGTGTCCTCTCAGGACAAGGGTCCTCTCAGGCTGTGTGGCCCCACAGCCCATGCACTTTGTACTCCACCCAGGGAAGAGTAGTTCACAACAGTGTTCTCTGCTTTTTATGAGCCGTGTGGCCTTGGGCAAAGTATTTCATCTTCCTAGGCTTGGTGTCTAATCTGCAAACTGGGGAATAATAACAGCACCCCCCTAATAGGGTGATTAACTTGACTACATGCGACAATGCCTATCAAGGGGTTAGCATAGTGCCTGCCCAAAAGGTTCCACTGATGAAAGAGATTTTTATTATTACTAGGTTTCTCTCTGAGGAGCCTTCTCCATTAGAGTCAAGATTGTTAGGAGCTTAGGAATCCTCTGGAAAAACTGGCCTTTCCATGGTCATCTGGGCTATTTATGTAGACGCTGCTCTAACATTTTTCTATGTGGGCTGAGAGCTGCTTTATTTTAACTTTTACTTAGAGTCAGGCATGGATTATTCTGACCTTTGAGAAGGAAGTAAAAGACTAAAAACCAACCAACCAGAGTTACTGTGGATGTTTGCCTGGTGTTTTAATCTTGCCTGGTCTCTGAATCTGGTTTCTGGTTCAGGCTAGAGATGTTCTTAAGAATACTTTGTGCTATCCCAAGAGTGCCCTAGATGTGGGCACACATAAATAAAGCAGAGATTAATATGCCTATTCACTCACTGCAATGCTGTAGGGAAGAGAACATGGGATTTGAGCCTTGGGGACTCAGTTGAATCGTGACTCTGCCATTTGCATCTGTGTGCAAGACACAAACCTGTCTGTGCCTTAGTTTCCATGCTGTGAGTTGGCGAAGACATGATAATAAATCTTAACAATTACGGAATGCTAACTCTGTGCCAAGCACTGTTCTTTTTACATATTAACTCTCTAAATTAAAAAATAACAATAAACTTTTTAAAGCAATTTTAGCTTCAGAGAAAAATTGAGCTTAAAATACAGAGTTCCCGTAAACCCTCTGCCCCCACATTTGCACAGCCTCCCTACCATCAACATCCCGCAATGATGCATTTGTTAAAATTAATGAACCTGCATTGACACATCATCAACACCCAAGGTCTATTGTTTACATTAGGGTTCATTCTTGGTGTTGTACATTCTGCACATTTGGACAAATGTGTGACGACATCATTGTAGTATCATACAGAGTAGTTTCAGGGGTGTAAAAATCCTCTGTGCTCTACCTACTCATGCCTCCCTTTCCCAGTCCTTGACAACCACTGATCTTTTTATTGTGTCCATATTTCTACCTTTTCCAGAATGTCAGAGTTGGAATCATAGAGCCTTTTCAGGTTGACTTCTTTCCCAGTACTGTGCATTTAAGTTTCCTCCATGTCTTTTCATTTCTTTTTATATTCCATTGTAGTTTATCCATTCAGCTGCTGAAGGATATCTTATAAGTTTCAAGAATTATGGGTAAAGCTGTTATAAACATCCACGTGCAGGTTTTATGTGGATATGTTTTCAATTTGTTTAGGTAAATAATGAAGAGTGCAATCACTTTATCATATGGTAAGAGTATGTTGTTTTCTAAAAAGCTGCCAAACTGCCTTCCAAAGTGGCTGAACCATTTTGCATTCCTGCCAGCAATGAATGAGAGAGTTCCTGCTGCTCCAGGTCCCTGTCAGCATTTTGTGTTGTCAGTGTTCTAGATTTTGGCCATTCTAAGAGGCGTGTAGTGGTATCTCATTGCTGTTTTAATTTGCATTTCCCTATCACCTATGTTGTGGAGCAACTCTCCAAATGATTATTTGCCATCTGCATATCATCTGTGGTGAAGTGTCTGTTCACGCCTTTGGCCCATTTTTTAAATTAGATTGTTGTTTTATTATTGTTGAGCTTTTAGAGTTCTTTATATTTTTGATAATGGTCCTTTATCAAATATGTCTTTTAGAAGTATTTCCTCCCAGTCTGTGGCTTGTCTTCTCATCCTCTTGACATTGTTTTCTGCAGAACAGAAGTTCTTCATTTTAATGAAGTCCAGGTTATCAACTCTTTCTTTCATGAATCTTGCCTTTGGTGTTATATGAAAAAATTATCATATCCAAGGTCATCTAGGTTTCCTCCTATGTAATCTAGCAGTTTTATAGTGTTGTGTTTTACATTTAAGTCTATGATCCATTTTAACTTTTATGAAGGGTGTGACAGGTCTTTGTCTAGATTCATTTTCTTGCCTGTGATGTCCAGTTGTTTCAGCACCATTTGTTGAAAAGACTAAACTCATTTAATTTTCAAAATGAACTTTGAGGCAGGCACTGTTATTATCCCATATTTCAGATAAAGAAAATGAGGTATAGAGAGGTTTTGTACTTGAAAGAACTGGGATTTGAACCCAGGAATCCTGATTCCAGAGTCCATGTACTAATCCCTATCTATAAGAAAATTCCTCCCTCGTAGGTTTGTTGTGAGGAATAGAGATGGTATCTAGCACATCGTAGGTGATCAGGAAGTGGTGATAGTTACCCTACTTAGCTTCCATGGTTCCACTCAAATGTCATGTCCTCAGGGCAGCTTTCTTTCACTGCTCCATCACAGCCCTATCTCATCATTCAAGGGATGTCAGCGTAGTGAGCCCTACTGCAGTTATAGCTCGCTTTCACCTGCCCCATGTGGGTTCTCCAGAGAGGCTCCATATGTGATTTCTCTGCATCCCACAGAGCATCTACTGTTGCACTTGGCGCTTAGCAAGCTTTCAGTAAACGTTTGTTTAATTGAGTTTGGGTTGCATGCTATTCATTTATGTCCCAAATGCACATTCTGGGTGTGGTCCATTTCTCAGGATCTCCCGGCTCTTACTCAGCTCTTTGCTCCTGAGCCCCCTCGCTCCAACCTTCCCTGGTCTGTCAGGTTGGGCCACCCATGCCTAGAGAAGTTCCAGGGTAGGCTGTCTTTGAAGGCAGCTGCCCTCATGTGCTACAGCCTTCTTCCTGCACCACCCCACTGTTTCTTCCACACTCTGGACACTGCCTGTTGAAGTGCCCACTTCTTCCTCTCTCTCTCCAAACTCAATACCTGGCACCTATCTTGGAGGCCTGGTCTGTAAATGCCTGTGGCCTCTCTCAGGAAGTCTAAAATCTCTCTTGCTGGGTAGAGCAGCTCACTTGATATGTTCAGGACATGGCAGACCCAGAGGCAGATTTCATTCCAAAGGGCTTCTGGAACGTGTTCATCTTGGCCGTTGCTGGACTCCTTTAGGGAGCAAGCGGCGCTGATGGCTGTGTCCCCTGGGCCCTGGTACATGCATCGGGCAGCTCCACCTGAGACAGGGCTTTCTCAGACCAAGTCTCGAGAAGCCTGTGCTCACCGTGGGGAGCACATTCTGCCAGTGCCACCTGGGACATGGCAGATAGCGCCTGCTTTGGGTTGAGCCATCTCGCACCATCCAGTAGCACCCTATGTCTGCTTCTGAGAGCCGCCCTGGGAAGATGTGGCCAGCAAGAGTCAATGGCTTCCTCTGCACAGCACCCGCCTTGGGAAGAACCTGTTCTATACGTTCAGCATGACCCTGGTCCCTGTCCTGGACACGTCCAGCAGTCTCCAGCGCCCAGGGCAGACTGGACCTCCAGGCAGAGCCTCCGGACGCCGACAGGGGCGTCCCACCGCAGCGCCCGGCGCCCGCTTGGTCGGCGCTGGAGGCGCGTCCAGGCGCAGCCAGCAAGACCGGGCTTTTATCCCCGGAGCCGCCAGCAGGGAGCTCCCTTTCCGCTCGGCTCGCGCGGCTGCTGGGGGCGGTGCTGCGGCGCGCCGCGCGGAGCTCCAGCCCGGAGCGGGCCGGGGCCGCTGGATGCCGCGTCTCCGCTTCTGCTGCCTGCCGGGCGGGCTCCGGCGGCCGGTGAGTGCGGGGCGGGGGGGGCGGCCGCTCGGTGCCGAGCGGGACCCGGTGGGACTGCGAGGCAGGCTGGGACCGGGAAGGCGGGCGGGCGGCGGGGCCCGCCGGCTCCTCCTCCCCACCCCCGTCCCCTGGAAGCAGCGGCCCGGACTCCCGGCCCCGGTGTCTGGCGGCACCGCCAAGCTGGGCGCCCGGGACTCGGGGCCGACCGGGAGGGGTGGGAGGGGGGACGCGGCCCTTCTGCCAGCTCCAGGGACGCGGGGAGCCAGGTCAGGGTGGCCTTCTGTTTGGGGGGATTTGGGGCTTGGAGGAACCCAGGTGGCCCCGAGCGGCGGGGTGGAGGCTGCAGCCTCGGGAATAGGGGCTTCTCGGGGCCAGGCCCAGGCCCCCCCGCGACAGACCGAAGCTCCGAGGAAGGCAACGGGGAAGGCGAGCACCTCCACCGAGCCTTTTATCCCTCCCAGCGGCCTTCACCCTTTCATTGCCAGGCCCACAGCGGGCTCCTCTCGAAGGAGCAGCTGCTAGACAGCTGGCAAAACAATGGAGACCCCGCTTCCCCAGGCCCCCTCCCCCTAGGACAGAAGATGGGAGGCGGGCGGATGGTAGCCTTTGGGGATTAGGGCGTGCAGGCTGTCTCCCGTGTGGCTGGCTGCTCACCTCACCTTTGCCTGCAAAGGGGTGGGGTGTGTGTGGGAAGGTCGGACAGCCTACCCAGGCCTCTGGGAGAGACTGCCCTGACGCCCCGCCCTGCTAACCTGTCATGCCGGTAGTTTCACTAAGGAGGAGAGGTGGTAAAGTTAGCTACCCTCCGCCCCATGTTGGGGGTGCTGCTCGGTAGGCAGCCTGGTGGGGAGTGGGTCATGTTCCTGGCTGAGATAAGTCCTTGGCAGACACCCCACACGCTGGGACTTTGTTGAGGGTGGGGTGGGGGTGTCAGCCCGTTGCAAGGCACATGTGTCTTGCTGATTAGTTGGAAAGGCTGCTGGCCAGAATGAGCTGGGGAGGAGGGGGGAGGCAGCCAGTTTGTTTCTAGGCAGTACTCCCTTGCCTGGTCACTTGGCCAGTGGGGCGTATGTTTGGCAGTGTCCTCATGGTTTGTGTTTGTGTAGGAAGGCCTGAGACCATGGTTTCTGGAAGAAGCTCCCCTGCCTAGGGCCTTCCTGCCCTCAGATGGCCCCCCAAATTATGGAAGTGGATTCCCTCCCCCCTTCACCTTGCCAACAACTGGGGCTGGTTTGCGTGGGTTTGTCTGTCTTTTGGAGTGCCTGGCATGTCTGTGGCTGGAGGCCTTGCAAATACCCCATGGAGAGTGAACTGTGTGAAGTGCATACCCGCAGGAGCCATGTTGGACGGGAGGGCACATGCTCCAGGAGATTAAGAGCAAGGTCGCCTCCGCAAGAAGACATTGAATCTAGGGGTGCCAGCTTTCCTTCCATGCACTTCCCAGGTCTGGAGCCCTTTTCTTGGGCAGGCTGGTTTGCTGTTGGTAGTGGGCAGGGCCTTGCCTAGTGTTCCTCACCCTTTTGGTTCAGGGGCAGCTTTCTATTTAGGGATATTTAAAGCTGCTCTCCTGAGGTCTGTGGCTTCCTGACAGACCTTGCTGGCTCTTTGTCAATGGCCTGCCACCTCCTCAGCTTCCCCCCGTCCTTTTGTAATGAGCACTTTCCAGGAAACATCCTCCTGGTTGCTGGACATGACTGGTTATATATAGCGTTGGGCAGAGGTGTGCTTGTGCATTTAGAGCTGGGGACATTGGGCTTGGGGCCTCAATTCCAGGAAGACAATGGGAGAAGCTATTGTGTTGGGGGTTAGGGGAATGACAAGGGTCACAGTGGGGGTGGAGGGTGAGGGTAGGATGGGTAGAATACTGGTGGTCACTTCCTTTGGGAGCTTTAACTTCAAACAGTTGATGACCTGGTGCCTGGCATCTTGGAATATCTAGTTGGTTTACTCCCTCTTGACCTGGCTCAGGTGCCAGGGTGTGTGCCTGAGGGCTTCCTGTCGTGCCCCGGGCTCTTCTCAAAAGCCCTCATGTGGAGTGTGCCCTCCCTGACTCCTCAACCTCAACTCCCTGGCAGTCTGGGCAGCCAGCCTGCTGCCTGGAGCCCCTGTCACTGGCCCAGCTTGAGGCTGTTCGTTGGGGGGTGCATGTGCCTTCGGAAGTTGGGCCTGGAAACTCCAATGTCCCCCAAAGACAGGTACGTGAAGGTGGATTGGGTGGGGCAGAACTGGGACTTGTGTGAAAGGGAGAATCCACCCTACTGGAGTGGAGCAGGGAGTTGTTGGAACTCAGGAAGCCTTGATCCGGACTTGGTGTGTCACAGGTGTCCAGGCTGGTGTGGCTGTTCTTGCTCCTTCCAACCTGAGGCCTGTCTCCAGACAGACCTCCCTCACCTGGCGTGGACACCCCAGACTGGAACCAGATCAGCCCTGTGAGCGGGGTCCTGGTGGTGGCCCTGGGCCCCGGGCCTTGTCCCAGGCCTACTCCTGGGTGTGGTGGGTGAACGTGAGGGGTCTGGCCTGATGTAATTTAAAGGCTTGAGGGAATGGGAGGGCCCAGCCCACCCTGTGCTGTGGTTAACAGGTTCTCCCGGGGGTTGGGGCTTGATGGAGCTTTTAAGTTCTGTTGTGGGTCAGGCCACAGGGAGCTTTAAAATCTGCTGACTGCACCATACCCCCCATCACCATTTTCTGGGTTAGCCTGAGTTAGAGGGAAGGGTGGTGCAGTGGCAGGAGCTGGATTGGGAGGGATGAGAGTGGACCCAGAAAGCCTCCAGTCCTCCCCCACCTCAGTTTCCTGCCTTTTTTCTTGAGGTAGGAATTGTGTGGCTTGTAAATTATCCACATTCCCTTGACATTTCAAATAGCTTACAGTCAGGCAGCAGTTTAAATTGTGGACTGATGATTTTACAGGACCCAGGCCTCTTTTTCTCTGCCAGGTACTTTATCGTGCTTTACGAGGGATTATTTTTATTATTTTCTGATATTCAGAGAAGTTGGATGGTGGGCTCAAGGTGACACAGCAAGTCAGAGGCAGAGCGGGATTAGAACTGCGCAAAGGCAGGGGCTTGGGGCCAAGTCTGAAATGTCAAGCCCATGAGGTTTTATAGTTGAAACAGCTGAGGCCTAGAGAGGGGACGGGACTTGCCCAAGGTCACACAGAGGGGGGGGG
>JAVSCE010012146.1:0-28202 GCA_032199065.1 Smutsia gigantea
AATAAAAGTGGGGAGAGTGGGCATCCTTGTCTTGTTCCCGATTTTAGAGGAAAATTCTTTCATCTTTTCACTGTTAATTATGATAATGTCTGTGGGTTTGTCATATGTGGCGTTTATTATGTTGAGGTACTTGCCCTCTATACCCATTTTGTTGAGAGTTTTTATCATGAATGGATGCTGAATTTTGTCAAATGCTTTTTCAGCATCTATGGAGATGATCATGTGATTTTTGGCCTTTTTGCTGATGTGGTGTATGATGTTGATGGATTTTCAAATATTGTACCATCCTTGCATCCCTGGGATGAATCCCACTTGACCATGATGGATGATCTTTTGGATGTATTTTTGAATTCGGATTGGTAATATTTTGTTGAGTATTTTTGCATCTATGTTCATCAGGGATATTGGTATGTAATTGTTTTGTGTGTGTGGTATATTTGCCTGGTTTTGGTATTAGAGTGATGATGGCCTCATAGAATGAGTTTGAAAGTATTCCCTCCTCTTCTACTTTTTGGAAAACTTAGGAGGATGGGTATTAAGTCTTCTCTAAATGTTTGATAAAATTCAGTGATGAAGCTATCTGGTCCGGGGGTTTTGTTCTTAGGTAGTTTTTTGATTACCAATTCAATTTCATTGCTGCTAACTGGTCTGTTCAGATTTTCTGTTTCTTCTTGGGTCAGTCTTGGAAGGTTGTATGTTTCTAGAAAGTTATCCATTTCTTCTAGATTATCCAATGTGTTAGCATGTAATTTTTCATAATATTCTCTAATAATTCTCTGTATTTCTGCTATGTCCGTAGTGATTTTTCCTTTCTCATTTCTGATTCTCTTTATGTGTGTAGACTCTCTTTTTTCTTGATAAGTCTGGCTAGGGGTGTATCTGTCTTGTTTATTTTCTCAAAGAACCAGCTCCTGGTTTTATTAATTCTTTCTCTTGTTTTGTTTTTCTCAGTTTTATTTATTTGTTCTCTGATCTTTATTATGTCCCTCCTTTTATTGACTTTGGGGCTTATTTGTTCTTCTTTTTCTAGTTTCATTAATTCTGAGTTTAGACTGTTCATTTAGGATTGTTTTTCTTTCTTGAGATACGCCTATATGGCTATGTACTTTTGTCTTAGAACTGCCTTCGCTGTGTCCCACAGAAGTTTGGCTGTTGAGCTGTTGTTTTCATTTGTCTCCATATATTGCTAGATCCCTGTTTTCATTTGGTCATTGACCCACTGATTATTTAGGAGCGTGTTAAACCTCCATGTGTTTGTGGGATTTTTTGTTTTCTTTGCACAATTTATTTCTCATTTCATACTTTTGTGGTCTGAGAAGTTGGTTGGTACAATTTCAATCTTTTTGAATTTACTGAGTCTCTTTTTGTGGCCTAGTATATGGTCTATTCTTTTTTTTTAATAGTTTATTTTGGTATCATTAATCTACAATTGCATGTGCAATATTATGGTGATTAAACTACCCCCTTCATCAGGTACCCCCCTCACCAACCCCAATACACTCACTGTCCGTCAGCATAGTGAGATGCTATAGAGTCACTACTTGTCTTCTCTGAGTTGTACAGCCCTCCCCGTGCCCCCCAATAATACATCTGCTAATCGTAATGTCCCTTTTTCCCCCTTGTCCCTCCCTTCCCACCCATCCTCCCCAGTCCCTTTCCCTTTGGTAACTATTAGTCCGTTCTTGGGTTCTGTGAGTCTGCTGCTGTTTTGTTCCTTCAGGTTTTTTCTTTGTTCTTATGCTCCACATATGACTGAAATCATTTGATACTTGTCTTTTTCGGCTTGGCTTATTTCACTGAGCATAATACCCTCTAGCTCCATCCATGTTGTTGCAAATGGTAGGATTTGTTTTCTTCTTATGGCTGAATAATATTCCATTGTGTATATGTACCACATCTTCTTTATCCATTCATCTACTGATGGACACTTAGGTTGCTTCCATTTCTTGGCTATTGTAAATAGTGCTGCGATAAACATAGGGGTGCATCTGTCTTTTTCAAACTGGGCTGTGCATTCTTAGGGTAAATTCCTAGGAGTGGAATTCCTGGATCAAATGGTATTTCTATTTTGAGTTTTTTGAGGAACCTCCATACTGCTTTCCACAATGGTTGAACTAATTTGCAGTCCCGCCAGCAGTGTAGGAGGGTTCCCTTTTCTCCACATCCTCACCATCATTTGTTGTTGTTTGTGTTTTGGATGTTGGCCATCCTCACTGGTGTGAGGTGATATCTCATTGTGGTTTTAATCTGCATTTCTCTGATGATTAGCGATGTGGAGCATCTTTTCATGTGCTGGTTGGCCATCTGAGTTTCTTCTTTGGAGAAGTGTCTATTCATGTCCTCTGCCCATTTCTTATTGCATTATTTACTTTATGTTTGTTGAGGTGCGTGAGTTCTTTATATATTTTGGATGTCAACCCCTTATCGGATACGCCATTTATTAATATATTCTCCCATACTGTAGGATCTCTTTTTGTTCTACTGATGGTGTCCTTTGCTGTACAGAGGCTTTTCAGCTTGATATAGTCCCACTTGTTCATTTTTGCTTTTGTTTCTCTTGCCCGGGGAAATATGTTCATGAAGAAGTTCCTCATGCTTATGTCCAAGAAATTTTTGCCTATGTTTTTTTCTAAGTGTTTTATGGTTTCATGACTTACATTCAGGTCTTTGATCCATCTTGAGTTTACCTTTGTGTATGGGGCTAGACAGTAGTCCAGTTTCATTCTCTTACATGTAGCTGTCCAGTTTTTCCAACACCAGCTGCGGAAGAGGCTGTCATCTCCCCATTGTATATCCAAGGCTCCTTTATCAAATATTAATTGACTGCATATGTTTGGATTAATGTTTGGATTTCCTATTCTGTTCCACTGTCTGTGGGTCTGTTTTTGTGCCAATACCAAATAGTCTTGATTACTGTGGCTTTGTAGTAGAGCTTGAAGTCAGGGAGCGTAATTCCCCCTGTTTTATTCCTCCTTCTCAGGATTGCTTTGGCTATTCGGGGTCTTTTGTGGTTCCATATGAATTTTACAATTATTTGTTCCAGTTCATTGAAGAAAGCTGTTGGTAGTTTGCTAGGGATTGCATTGAATCTGTAGATTGCTTTAGGTAGTATAGCCATTTTGACAATATTTATTCTTCCTAGCCAAGAGCATGGGATGAATTTCCATTTGTTAGTGTCCTCTTTAATTTCTCTTAGGAGTGTCTTGTAGTTTTCAGAGTACAGGTCTTTCACTTCCTTCGTTAGGTTTATTCCTAGGTATTTTATTCTTTTTGATGCAATTGTGAATGGAATTGTTTTTCTGATTTCTCTTTCTGTTAGTTCATCTTTAGTGTATAGGAAAGCAACAGATATCTGTGTGTTAATTTTGTATCCTGCAACTTTGCTGAATTCAGATATTAGTTCTAGTAGTTTTGGAGTGGAGCCTTTAGGGTTTTTTATGTACAATATCATGTCATCTGCAAATAGTGACAATTTGACTTCTTCTTACCAATCTGGATGCCTTGTATGTCTTTGTTTTGTCTGATTGCCATGGCTAGGACGTCCAGTACTATGTTGAATAACAGTGGAGAGAGTGGGCATCCCTGTCTTGTTCCCAACCTTAGATGAAAAGCTTTCAGCTTCTCTCTGTTAAGTATGATGTTAGCTGTGGGTTTGTCATATATGGCCTTTATGATGTTGAGGTACTTGCCCTCTATACCCATTTTGTTGAGAGTTTTAATCAGGAATGGATGCTGAATTTTGTCAAATGCTTTTTCAGCATCTATGGAGATGATCATGTGGTTTTTGTTCTTCTTTTTGTTGATGTGGTGGATGATGTTGATGGATTTTCGAATGTTGTACCATCCTTGCATCCCTGGGATGAATCCCACTTGATCATGGTGTATGATCCTCTTGATGTATTTTTGAATTCGGTTTGCTAATATTTTGTTGAGTATTTTTGCATCTACGTTCATCAGGGATATTGGTCTGTAATTTTCTTTTTTGGTGAGGTCTTTGCCCGGTTTTGGTATTAGAGTGATGCTGGCTTCATAGAATGAGTTTGGAAGTATTCCCTCCTCTTCTATTTTTTGGAAAACTTTAAGGAGAATCGGTGTTATTTCTTCTCTATATGTCTGGTAGAATTCAGAGGTGAATCCATCTGGTCCGGGGGTTTTGTTCTTGGGTAGTTTTTTGATTACCGCTTCAATTTCGTTGCTGGTGATTGATCTGTTTAGTTTTTCTGTTTCTTGTTTGGTCAGTCTTGGAAGGTTGTATTTTTCTAAGAACTTGTCCATTTCTTCTAGGTTTTCCAGCTTGTTAGCATATAGATTCTCATAATATTCTCTTATAATTCTTTGTATTTCTGTGAGGTCTGTCATTATTTTTCCTTTCTCATTTCAGATTCTGTTTATGTGTGTAGATTCTCTTTTTCTCTTAATAACTCTGGCTAGGGGTTTATCTATTTTGTTTATTTTTTCAAAGAACCAGTTCTTGGCTTCATTGATTTTTTCTATTGTTTTATTCTTCTCAATTTTATTTATTCCTTCTCTGATCTTTATTATGTCGCTTTTCTGGTGACTTTGGGTCTCATTTGTTCTTCTTTGTCCAATTTCAGTAATTGTGTCTTTAGACTATTCATTTGGGAATGCTCTTCTGTGTTTAAATAGGCCTGGATTGCAATATAGTTTCCTCTTAGAACTGCCTTTGCTGCGTCCCACAGAAGTTGTGGCTTTGTGTTGTTGTTGTCATTAGTCTCCATATATTCTTTGATTTCTTTTTTGATTTGGTCTTTAGCCCATTGATTAATTAGGAGAATGTTGTTAAGTCTCTATGTATTTGTGAGCCTTTTTGTTTTCTTTCTAAAATTTATTTCTAGTGTTATGCCTTTGTGATCTGAGAAGTTGGTTGGTAGGATTTTAATATTTTTGACTTTACTGAGGTCTTTTTGTGGCCTAGTATGTGGTCTATTCTAGAAAATGTTCTCTGTGCACTTGAGAAGAATGTGTATCCTCTTGCTTTTGGGTGTAGAGTTCTGTAGATGTCTGTTAGGTCCATCTGTTCTAGTGTGTTGTTCAGTGCCTCTGTGTCTTTACTTATTTTCTGTCTGGTTTATCTGTCCTTTGGAGTGAGTGGTGTGTTGAAGTCACCTAAAATGAATGCATTGCTGTCTATTTCCTCCTTTAATTCTGTTAGTATTTGTTTCACAAATGCCGGCGCCCCTGTGTTGGGTGCATATATACTTATAATGGTTATATCCTCTTGTTGGATTGACCCCTTTATCATTATGTAATGTCCTTCTTTATCTCTTGCTACTTTCTTTGTTTTGAAGTCTATTTTGTCTGATACAAGTCCTGCAACACCTGCTTTTTTCTCCTTGTTGTTTGCATGAAATATCTTTTTCGATCCCTTCACTTTTAGTCTGTGTATATCTTTGGGTTTGAGGTGAGTCTCTAGTAGGCAGCATACAGATGGGTCTTGCTTTTTTATCCATTCTATTACTCTGTCTTTTGATTGGTACATTCAGTCCATTTACATTTAGGGTGATTATCAATAGATATGTCTTTATTTGCCATTTCTGGTTTAGATTTGTGGTTACCAAAGGTTCAAGGGTTGCTTCTTTACTATCTAACAATCTAACTTAACTTTCTTGTTAAGTTATTGTAAACACAGTCTGATGTTTCTTTATTTCTCTCCCTTCTTATTCCTCCTCCTCCATTCTTTATGTACTAGGTGTTTTATTCTTTGCCTTTAGTTAGTATTTGGATGGTCTGCTTTCTTTGCTATGATTTTATTTTCTCTGGTGACATCTTTTTAGCCTTAGGAGTGCTTCCCTCTAGAGCAGTTCCTTTAAGATATCCTGTAGAGGTAGTTTATGGGAGGCAAATTCTCTCAGCTTTCACTTGTCCAGAAATTGTTTAATCCCTCCATCATATTTAAATGATAATCGTGCTGGATACAATATTCTTGGTTCGAGGCCCTTCTGTTTCATTACGTTAAATATATCATGCCATTCTCTTCTGGCCTGTAAGGTTTCTGTTGAGATGTCTGATGATAGTCTGATGGGTTTTCCTTTGTAGGTGATCTTTTTTCTCTCTCTAGCTGCCTTTAATACTCTGTCCTTATCTTTGATCTTTGCCATTTTAAGTATTATGTGTCTTGGTGTTGTCTTCCTTGGGTCCCTTGTGGTGGGAGATCTGTGGGCTTCCGGGGACTGCGAGACTATTTCCTTCCCCAGCATGGGGAAGTTTTCAGCAATTATTTCTTCAAAGACACCTTCTATCCCTTTTTGTATTTCTTCTTCCTCTGGTACTCCTATAATGCGAATATTGTTCCATTTGGATTGGTCACACAGTTCTCTTAATATTCTTTCATTCCTAAAGATCCTTTTATCTCTCTCTGCCTCAGCTTCTCTGTATTCCTGTTCTCTGATTTCTATTGCATTAACAGTGTCTTGCATCTCGTCCAATCTGCTGCTAAGCCCATCGATGGCTTGTCTCATTTCTGCATTGTCTTTCCTGACTTCCCTCACTTCCTCCCTCAGCTCTTGTATATTTCTCTGTAGATCCATCAGCATGGTTATGACTTTTATTCTGAATTCTTTTTCAGGAAGATTGTGCATTTCCATCCCTTCAGGCTCCCTCTCTGTGTTGTCTTGGTCTGGGTGAGCTTCATTTGTACCATATTCCTCTGTCTGTCTTTTCATGGCGATAGAAGTGGTCACTGGTAGTTGCCATGTATGTCAGCTGGGCTCTTTAAGACTTAAAAAAAAAAAGACCAAAAAACTAAAACAAAAAAAAGAAAGAAGAGAAAGAAAAGAGAAAAAAAGAAAGAAAGAAAAGAAAAGAAAGGAAAAAAAAAAGCCCACTGGGAGTAGATTCTGTGGGGATGCTGTAGGTGGCGCGTTTGCTCCACTATCCCGCAGCTGTGGCCACGCCGCTCCACAGGGCTGTTTGTAGCTCTGGCCGGGGCCTGAACGAATGGGAGGCTGTTGTTCTCTGTGTGAATAGTCAGTGCAGCTGCTTTTTCCCAGTCGCCAGCTAAGGGTTCTGAAATTCCCCAGGACTACCAGCCTGCCGGGGCGAGTGTGCTGGGACGACTGCTCCCCTTAGCTGGGCCCCTGTCTCCCCATGAACCCCCCAAAAATGTGCCCGCTTTTCTTTTGTCCTGGGGAGCTGGCTGCGAGGCCCCAGGCGCGTTCCCAGCTCAAAACCTGCACCTTCTGCCTCTCCAATATCTGGTACACCATGTGATGTGTGTCAGTACTCCCGGCGCAGATCACCAGGGCTGGTTGTTTCGCGGACCTGTACTTCCACTCTCTCCTGGCTCTGAATCCTCTTCTGCCACTGGTGCGCTGGGGTCGGGGAGTGCTCAGGTCCCGCCGGTATGCAGCTCTGTATCTTTCCCCTCTCGCGGGGTGTTGAGTCGTCTCAGGTGCAGATTCAGACTGTGTGCAGTCCTGTATATTCTGGTCTCTCTTTTAGGAATAGTTGTATTTGCTGTATTTTCATAGATATATATGGTTTTGGGAGGAGATTTCTGCCGCCCTTCTCACGCCACCATCTTCCTGGAACCTCTATGGTCTATTCTTGAAAATGTTCCATGTGCAGTTGTGAAGAATGTGTATCCTGTTGCTTTTGGGTGGAGTGTTCTGTAGATGTCTCTTAGGTCCATCTGTTATAATGTGTTGTTCAGTGCCTCTGTCTCCTTATTTTCTGTCTGTAGCCAATCTGTCCTTTGGAGTGAGTGGTGTGTTGAAGTCTCCTAAAATGAATGCATTGCATTCTGTTTCCCCCTTTAATTCTGTTAGTATTTGTTTCACATTTTTAGAATCTCCTATGTTGGGTGCATAGGTATTTATAATGGTTATATCCTCTTATTGGACTGACCCCTTTATTATGTAATATCCTTGTCTGTTGTTACTTGCTTTGTTTTGAAGTCTATTTTGTCTGATAAAAGTACTGCAACTCCTGCTTTTTCTCCCTATTAGTTGCATGAAATATCTTTTCCCATCCCTTCACTTTTAGTCTGTGTGTGTCTGGGTTTGAAGTGAGTCTCTTGTAGGCAGCATATAGCTGGGTCTTTTTTTTTAATCCATCTGTAACTGTGTCTTTTGATTGGTGCACTCAGTCCATTTACATTTAGGGTGATTATCAACAGATGTTACTTATTTCCATTGCAGGCTTTAAAGTCATGGTTACCAAAGGTTCAGGGGCAGCTTCTTTACTATTCAACAGTCTAACTTAATTCGCTTATTATGCTATTACAAACAAAATCTAAAGGTTCTTTTTCTTTTGTCTTCCTTCTTTTTCTTCCTCTTCTGCTCTTTATATGTTAGGTATCATATTCTGTATTCTGTGTGTATCCCTTGACTGACTTTTTGGGTAGCTGATTTAATTTTGTATTTGCTTAATTATTAATGGGTCTAATTCCTTTACTGTGGTTTTATGTTCTTTGGTGACAGCTATTTAGCCTTAGGAGCACTTCCATCTAGAGCAGTCCCTTTAAAATACACTGTAGAGATGGTTTGTGGGAGGTAAATTCCCTTAACTTTTGCTTATCTGGAGATTGTTTATTCCCTGCTTCAAATTTAAATGATAATCTTGCTGGCAGTGTATGCTTGGTTGGAGGCCCTTCTGTTTCATTGCATTAAATATATCATGCCACTTTCTTCTGGCCTGTAAGGTTTCTGCTGAGAAGTCTAATGACAGCCTGATAATTTTCCTTTGTATGTGATCTTTTTTCTCTCTCTGGCTGCTTTTAATAGTCTGTCTTTGTTCTTGATCTTTGCCATTTTAATTATTATATGTCTTGGTGTTGTCTTCCTTGGGTCCCTTGTTGGGAGATCTGTGCACCTCCATGGCCTGAGAGACTATTTCCTTCCCCAGATTGGGGATGCTTTCAGCAATTATTTCCTCAAAGACACTTTCTATCCCTTTTTCTCTCTTTTCTTCTTCTGGTACCGATGTAATGCGAATATTGTTCTGTTTGGGTTGGTCACAGAGTTGTCTTATTCTTTCATTCCTAGACATCCTTTTTTCTCTCTGCCTCAGCTTCTTTATATTCCTATTCTCTAATTTCTATTCCATTGACCATCTCCTCTACCTCTTCTGCTTTTAAATTCCTCCATTTTATGTTTCATTTCAGCTACTGTATCTATCAAGGTCTCTGTCTCTTTCTTGATGTCATCCCTTAGATCTTGAATATTTTTCTATGGCTCCGTGAGCATGTTTATGATTCTTATTTTGAAATCTTTATCAAGAAGACTGGTGATTTCACTTTCACTGGGCCCTCTTTCTGGTGTTTGAGGGATTTTGGATTGAAAAAGGTTCCTTTGACATTTCAAACCTACTTGAATAATATGAAATGATAACTGTGTAGGTGGTGCCCTCTAGTGCCCAGGAGCTCTACTCTCTGGAGCTACCCAACCCCTGAAGTGATGGCAGGGGTTGCAGGCAAGCGGCACCAGTGCCTACCAGGAGGACAGAGCTCTTTCCTGCTTCCTGGCCGCAGTGCCTGCCTCCACTGCCAGGGCCAGTGGGCTTAGTGCACAGGGAGAAGCCTCTATGTTATGCCCCTTTGGCTGCTGTAGGCAGGGCCACTCTCTGGCTGTCCTGGAGCAATGGTGGGGGCAGCAGGTTTGAGAGCAGGTGGTGGCCAGGAGGAAGGACTGGCAGGCTGCGTATCGTGGTGGGGGGCCTCGCAGCTGCATTGCCAGCCAGGGGCATGGAGTTCCTGAGTCTCCTGAAAGTTCCCAACTTGCTGTACTGATTGCGCCAGGACAATTTTGTCCCCCTGTCCTTTCTCCTTAGCAGCAAGCTCTGTGTAATCCTTGCCCTTTTAGTAGCCCTCTTTCTTTTAGGAAATCTTTCAAAGTGCCCACCTTTCTTTTGTCCTGTAGTGGCCAGTTTTGGGTACCTGTTCTCCACAAGCAGCTGGAATCTCAATCTCTCCATGTATTCCACCGGTCCCTGCTTTCCAACCCCTCTAATCTCCAGAGCACCATGCAGTGTGGGTTCGTGCTCCCATAGTAGATCTCCAGGGCTGGGTATTTAGCAGTCCCGGGCTTCTACTCCCATCCCACTCTGTTTCTCTTCCTCATGTTGTTGAGCTGGTGTGGGGGCAAGGTGTGGGTCCCACCGGCTTGCAGCTTTGCTACTTTCCCATTTTCTGTGAGGTCTTCTCTTTTCCCCAGATGTAAGCCATCTGTTGCAGTTTCTTTCTGGTCACTCTTTCAGGATTAGTTGTATTTGCTGTGTTTTCATGTTATCTGTGGTTTTGGGAGGAGATTTCTGCCTCACTTCTCATGCCGCCACCTTTTTTCCCTCTGCTGAATCATAACTGAACCAGTTTAGTACTAACATTTATATTGTTTCTGGTCCTCTGCTATTATAAGAAATTCTGCAGTGTACAGTAGTGTCTGTCTCCTTATTGCATGTACCAGCACATAGTTTTCAGCCTTTAGGATTATGGGTGTAGAATAATTTGTCAGTGCAGTTTGAATTTCCTTTAGGCATGAGACTGAGCCACTTTCAAAACCCACCTCTAAGTGAGGGCACATCTCCAGGGCCTCCACAGTCCTCTTTGCCTTGCGGCTTCCCTCTTGTTCTCTCTTCACAGCCCTTCTCACTCCTTGCTGAGCTTGGGACAGCTTGCCTGCCCAGTTTCAGGGCCTTTACACGCACCTCCCCCCTTCCGCTGTTGTGTCCTTCCCCCAGATACTCTCAAGCTCACAACCACATCTGCTTGGTTTTACTCATGTGTCACCTTCTGGATTGCAACATCCCCCTGATTTCCTTGTTACCCTTCCCTGTTTTTTCTCCATAGTACTTACCACTGTTCAATAAAATACACTTTATTGTGTTCATCAGTTTACCCTTGCTTAAATGGAGGTTCCCTGAAAGCAAGGATATTTGTCTGTTTTAACTTTGTTTCCCCAGCCCCTACAGAAGTACTTGGCACACAGTAAATGCTTAATAAATGGTGCAGGAATGAATGTTCTGGTCACACCGTTTGTCCATTTTTATATTGTATTGATCTTTTTATCAACTTCTCGGCATTCTCTGAATCAGACAGTCCATGCTGTTGCAAATCTTTCTCCAGTTTGTCATTTGTCTTCTGTTGTGTTTTTTGCAATGTAGAAAGGTTTTTAAAATTATTACAGAAAATATTTCCTATGTTGCAGAAACAAAATTTTATGTAGTTGAACTGATCAATCTTTTGTGCTTTCTACAGTTTGATAATGTAGAAGGGACTTCTCTAATGTTGGAAAATTTTTCATTTTCTTTTGGTACTTTTATAGTTCATGTTGCTATTTATGGGTTTGTGTTTAAAAAAATTTTTTTAATGCTCCATCTTTTTGTGGTGCCTCTTGGTGTACTTTATGAAATATGGATCAAACTGGTTTTTCCCACATGGATAACCAACTGATTTGAGATTCTAACTTTATCAGATACTGAATTCCTAAATGTATTTGGGTTTATTTCTGGACTTTTATCTGGTTGGTCTATCCATGATCCAAAATCATACTTTAAATTATTGCAGCTTTATTATATATTTTAATATCTGGTAGTGCTTCTCCTCCCCCATACCTTGGAAAACTCTGGAATAGAAGAACAATTAGTTTCTTAACTTTCCCTTACAACTTTATAATCATCTAGTTAAAACAAAAAACATCCTGGTGGTACTTTTTGGATTGTGTTACACATAAATTAGAATTGACATTATGATGTGTTGACTCTTACAATCAAAGTATGTATCACATCTTCTATGTATGATTTATGAACATTTTTTTCTATATATAAATACTTCAACCTAGTTTCTTACTATTTTGTTTATACTGGTTTTCTAGTTGATTCTCTGCAATTTTCACGGTTCAGTCTTATCATATGCAAATGGTAATAGTTTTCCTTCCTTAGCAATTTTTATCCCTACAATTTCATACCCTTGTCCAGTTGTGACAAGCAGCAGTGATTGGAGGCTCTCCGTCTTGTTCTTAATATTAGTTACATTATTCATAGTGTTGTCTTTTGATTATTAATTGGTGCATGAATTTACCAGCCCAGGAAATTTCATGCTTTTCCACTCAGAAATATTATAACAATAATATTAAGATGAAGGGACAGTGTCCACAGCTGCAGTTCTGATGTAAAGATAGCTCCTGTTTCACCGGCACAGACAGTGATTGATTCTGAGGTACCGATGGTCATGCAGGTGTTACCACCTGGCTGTCGTGTCCATAACTGGCCAGTCTCCATCAGGAAGGGGAGCTCTGTGGCCCCAGCGGCTTCATAACTTGGAGGTCCTGGTTTCTTTCTGCCTTCTAGTTTTCTTGGGCTAGTTCCATTTTTATGATTTTCCATATGTCCAGGAAGTAATTTGTGATATGCCTGGGCTCTTCTCAGGCTGGCTGTTGTCCTCAAGAAACTTATACTCGTCTCTCTGAGATGTCTTCCAATGTGATGGATGACAGCAGGTGCTTGTCTGTTCACACTAAATCACTGTTATTTAGTAATGGAGTAAATGGGGGGTGACCCGCTGACCCTGTTCTTCTAACACAAGACTAGTTGCCTGCTCTAAATCTTTCCTCCTTGGCCTTCCTCTTGAGTACAGAGTATTCAGCTTGAGACACAAAGGCTCGAACCCATCAGAGATGCTGGCCCTGTACTCGTCTCATTTCCCTGCCAGCCTGTGTTGGTCTCCTCTTCCTGTCCACCTTTGCTAATACAGGTGTTTCACTTACACACAAACTACAGGCTGTGTGTGAATTCAACAGCTTGGATTCTTTTTCCACATGTAAAGTTGACCGGAGTGGTCTGTTCAGTAGATGCTGTTCATCTGCAGCTGTACAATTTAGGGAGCAACACATGCTGCCAGGATGAAGACTGGCAATGCCAGCAAAGCTGCTTCGGTATCTTACTCTCCAGTGTTAGTGAGACGCCACTGACGTGCAGTGCTGTGTACAGAGTAATGGATTGACTGACACATGTTGTGAAATGATCACCACCAAAGTTTATATAGGTACAGTGAAAAGAGAAAACCAAAAGAATAATTTTTTCCTTGCAATGAGAAGTCTTATATTGTATGGCATTGGTAACTATAGTCATCATATTGTATCACACCCCTCATGCTTATCCAGTAATTGGAAGTTTGTACCTTTTGACGCCCATCCTCCTGTTCTCCCACACCAAACTCTGGTAATCACAAATCTGATCTCTTTGTCTATGAGTTTGAGGTCTGTTGGTTACCTTTTTTCAGATTCTATATGAGATCAGACAGTATTTGTCTTTGTCTTATCTCTCTGTCTTCTGTTTTAAAGCAAACAGTATAGTCTATTACTAGTTCCTAGACTTAACATCCTATGTAGTTTTCTGATACAAGAAAAGAACGACATGAGAGGCTGAAAGTCGTGGGGCCCGGATAGGAGAGCTCTGCTTTCTTGGCTCCTCTGTGACTCGATCTGGGTCTCTAGGATATGCCGTAATCTGTGAAAAACCAGACGTCACGTACACACATCTAGAGTTGTGTGTCACACTCCTGTCCTAGCGCAGGCAGTGTGAAAGGGAAAGACAGAGGTTGGGGACTGCAGGCAAGAGAACAAAGTGGGTGGGGTGGGCAGGCTGGCTGGAGAGTGGTTACACAGCAGGCGGTTGCTGAGTGGTGAGAGTGTGTGTATCTGCAAGCCGTTCTGTGATGACTGCTGTCTCCTTAGCTCACGGTCCTGGATGCTGGAGAGAAGTGAGAAAGATGGATGCTTTTGTCATGGAGCTATAGTCTGGTTCAGGGGGACCCCAGCATGACTCCTGGGCTGTGCCACTTTGGTTTGTTGAGGATACGTCACCGTGAGAATTTTATGCAAGCTTCTCCCTCATCCAGGCTAACTGTCAGTCCCCAGGCACTGGCAGACCCGCTCCATATTTATCAAGTTCTGCCGTCACTAACCTTTCGTTTCTCCCTCTAGTATGCCTTGCATGTATACAACGAAGTGATGAGCGTAGGGCAGAAATATGGAATCCGGAATGCTGGATATTATGCTCTTCGTAGTCTCCGAATTGAGAAGTTTTTTGCCTTCTGGGGTCAAGATTTAAATACCCTTACCACACCCCTGGAATGTGGACGAGAGTCTCGGGTGAAATTAGAAAAGGTACTCTATCTGCGCACACTCCACTGTCCCTCAGCTTCTTGCCTGGTGAACCAGCGCTAGAATAGGAAGACAAGCAAATGTGGAAGAAAAAGTGAAGTACTAAGCTCTTGGGGATAGATCAGAAATAATGGTGCAGAGGACAGCCTTAGAATGAGTGTCTGTGGGTAAAACATCACAGTGTGGAAACAGCAGTGGACGCTTGTATTGAGCACCTGGAACAAAGTGCTTCCTGCAAGATTTCCTAAGTTGATAATGGTGATTCATTAACAGGCCACACGTATTTGTAAAAATGAATCATCTTACAGCCAACTGCCTAAGTTTTTATTTCTTTTCTAAGTACTATAAACGTAGGTTTTTAAAAAAAATCACGAGTCAAGAGGACATTTAGGGAAGTCTCTTTTCCACATCTGAACCCCATCTGCTTTCACTATGAGTTTTTCCAGAGCAGAGTTTCTCATAGCTCCTTTGAGAGCTTCAGTAGTGCAAACAGATGAGGGTGTAATCTCCCTCCACCACTTTAACTTAGATGGTTGGGCAATACACACTTGCCAATACTGTACTTTGCTTTTTTCACTTAACACAGTATCTCAGCAGTCATTCCCTATCAGTACACTAATTACATCTATAGGGAAGTATTCTTTTGGGGCGATTATAAAGAACTTTCTCTGGTAAAAAATGAATATGTGTTTTGGAAAATAGGGAAAAATATCAAGAAAATTAAAATCACTCTATTCATAATCACTGTCAAGAGTATTTTATCCACATATACATATATACAGATATGCATGCATTTTGTTGGGATTATATAAAAACACAGTTTTTCTAAAACAAAGTATTTTTCATTGTTTTTTCCATATGGTCTTGTGATTGAAATCTGTTTATAAAATAGAAAAAAAGGAATCTGTAAGTGTGTTGTGATTTTTCACATAGTAGAAAACACTTTTCCCAAAGCTTGCAGGAGTGTGGTGGTGGGAGAGTTGCACTCCACTGCAGTGTCACAGGGACCCTTCCTCCCAGCCACTCCCAGGCCAAGTGCCAGGGTGTAACCAAGTCTCAGCGTTGCTTCTCCTTCTAGGGGATGGACTTCATTGGCCGAGATGCCCTGCTGCAGCAGAAGCAGAACGGGGTGTACAAACGCTTCACCATGTTCATCCTGGACAACCATGACACAGACCTGGACCTCTGGCCTTGGTGGGGAGAGCCCATTTACCGGAATGGGCAGTATGTGGGCAAGACCACCAGCAGCGCCTACAGCTACACCCTGGAGCGCCACGTCTGCCTGGGCTTCGTGCACAATTTTTCCGAGAACACTGGAGAAGAGCAGGTGGTGACAGCAGAGTTCATCAACCGGGGAGAGTATGAGATTGACATCGCGGGACACCGGTTCCAGGCCAAGGCCAAGCTCTACCCTGTCGCCTCCCTCTTCACCCATAAGCGCCGAAAGGATGATGTGGAGCTAAGTGACCTGCACGGGAAGTAATGCCAGACATCTCACCTCCCTACCTCCACATCCTGGGAGCTTCTCACTTCCCCCTGATCCCACCCCTCTTCTTGATTTAACCTTTGCCTCCCATCTCCTACCTCCTTGATATAATTTTAAACTTGACCTACTTTTAAACCTTTCGCTTTGCAACCTCTCTTGTCCTTCCACCTTCCCCTCCTCTTGCAGAGTTCCCATCCCCTGATACTCACTCTGGGCTGTGCTTCTGTCTTTCCACTCCTCCAAGTCCCATGGTGACAGGAAGCATCTGATAGGACAGGAGCAAACTCCACCTGTGGAAGTAGAGTATGGGGACAGTCTGATTTCAGGTGGCCTGTCTTGAAGCAAAAGCAGCTGGTGGTGTGCAGGCCTCAGGAGTCCATGTGCCGGGCTAAGTTTCCCCAGAGGAACCTGTTTATTTTGGTGGCTTACTGTAAGTTTAATACAGCCCCATGGAATAGCTTGTGCCTTTTAGCCAGGCAGCTCACTCTCCTGCTCCACTGTGCTGTGGATCTGGCACCCTGATACCTCTAGCAAGAGGATGACCATCTACCTCATGATGAGAGGCATCACGTGGACATTACCTGGTCTGTAGCAGAGAGGAAGTTAGCTGGGTTGGTAAGGAGGCCACCTGCCTATAATTTTCTTCATCGTTTCCTAAGCTGTGCAATGAAGGGTTTGGTTTGGCTGAGTAAACAAGCCAGTGTTGGAAGGGAAAAGCCATGTTGCCCTTCATGCTGCCTTTCCCAGCTGAAAGGTCTGCCTCAGAAAGCGTATCACCAATGGTGCTGAGTTTTCTACTGTTAACAAAGTGCTTTTTCTGCCAGCTGCTCAGTCACCCTGTCGTCACTTTCCTCTTCAGCCTCACCTGTCCCTTCCCCAGCAGGCTCACTAGGTCAGCAAACATCCCTCTCTCTTTAGAACAGGGAGAGAAGGTAGGGCCTACCACCCTGGTTGAGTAACTAACCCTTGCTGGCCATGCTGAGTCTGAGAGCCACTGGAATCCCAGATTTGCCTCCTGCAGCATAGGACACACACACAGAGGTGACCATGTGTCCACTGATGTTCTGGGTGTACATGCACCTAGGGAACTGCTGTCCACTTTTCCTTCCAAGCTCTTTCTTCCCATCCAGCCATCTCTCCATGTCCCTGGAATAGATGACCTAGGGTTCCCCAAGAGGGTCCTGTACGTTTTTAAGCAGTGTCTACTTTCTAAGGGGGAAACTTGGATATCACAGACTGTGCAATCCATGCCAATACTGAGTTTTCCTCTGCAGATAAACTGCTCTGAGTCTTTAAATGCAAAAAAACTATAGCTTCTGTAGTCTTAGTTATCTTAGAAGCATTCGCTCTGGTAAGTCTTCTAAATATATTAAAGATCTTTTCATTTTATCGTAGCAGCTCAAAAGTTTCAGGTGTCTGCTGCCGTGGGATTTCTTTGAGATCTCTGTTTGATCACTGTGTAATCAGACTGACTCTGGACATTTCTTGCCATTTCCCCAGTCAGACCCCTCGGCCCTGGTTACTGACTAGCACCCACTGTGTTAGGAGGCCTTAGTTGGTTTTTTAAGGGAGTATGTGATGAGAGTCGCCGTGTGATGAGGAGGAGCTGCCCAGCTGGACAGCAGCTTGGAAGGACTTGGGCGAGCAGGCACAGGTGTTCCCAGTGGGGAGCCACAGACCCAAGAGGGAAACAGGTGAGGTAGAGCCAAAGGCATCCATACTCTGCACCAAGCAGAGTCATCTCAGAAAAACAAACTTGGGATTGAATCCAAAAGAAATGTCAGATACGTGCATAAATTACTTCTTGTCCATAACCACACTGACAAGATGTTAATCTTCTGGGGCATTAGGTACCCTGACACACACATACTTATCTTTTGGCACTTAAATTCAGCCTTGAGGTCTCCTTTGGCTCAAATATAAATATCGGGGTGTGAATCTGGTAGTTTTCTCTGTTTAGGGGAGGACTCTTTCCTGCCTCAGGCTTAACTGACAATCCAAATACCCTCACTCAGGGTTTTTTTCCATCTCTTGGGCAGGGGGCCTCATGTCTGCTTTCTGCGACAACTCCCCCCCACTAGAACGTTGAGGGAGTCTGGCCCCTTGAGAATGGGTGGCTGGACTTGCCTTGCAGGCAGCTGTACTCTTCTGTGTGGAATGATCTTTTGTCACCTCTCTGCTGTCTTGGGGAGGGGCTCTGCACGCTCAGAACTGTCAGCATGTTCAACTGGGAGTATCTTTCTGAACCTAGGAACACAAAGTTTGCAGGCCTCCTACAGCCGAAGACCCAGGGTTCCGAGTCCCCTGTGGGCTTTCTCCTCCTGGAAGTAAATTCTATGCCCCTACTGCCACATGTAAGTCCCTAGCACTGCTTTGGCTATTTCACCTAAATGGAAGCTTGGATGGGAAAGATTTCCCATTCATGATAATGCCACTGAAATCAGAAAAAAAAGCTCTAACTCAGAAAGTTTTTTTTTTCTCAGAGGGTGGAGGTTTAGTTCACACCAGCAGGCTCAGAGGGGAGTAATCTCCAAAGGTCTGGGCCCTGAGCACAAGCAAGGGGAGCAATTTATACTATTCCGCTTCTGTATATGTGGCTTTTTTTTTTGGTATCATTAATCTACAATTACATGAGCAACATTATGGTTACTAGACTCCCCCTATTATCAAGTCCCACCACACACCCCATTGCAGTCACTGTCTCATCAGCGTAGTGAGATGCTATAGAGTCACTACTTGTCTTCTCTGAAACTCAGAAAGTTTTAAGAGCTAAAAGCAACAAGCACTACCTGCTTGGATCACCTCCTCCCTGACTTCTTTCAACTTAGGTTGCACTCACAGTGTCATGTGCTGAGCAGGCCACGGACCTGGTGATTAAGCCCAGTGTCACTTTGGCCCCAAAGATCACATTTCTGCAGAAGTAGCGCCCTGTCACTTTGATTCCACCAGGAGGTACACTGTTTCTGGATTCTATCTTGTTACATAGACCAAGAGTTTTACCGACTTCCCTTCTTTCCTGGGTTTTGTTTCCAAGAAAGTAAAACGTGAAAAAATAACTCTCACTTCCTCCATTACCCTGCCTTGCATGCAGTTGAAATGTTAACCCTCCTCATGGCTACCACGTACATGTAGGACTGGACACAGCTTTCTCAAACTGGGTTTGCTTCACTGCAGAGATGCCCAACCACTGGGATATCTGGCTCTGCTTGTCCTTTGGCTTATGGACACATTTGCTGGCATCAGCCTAAGTCTTCACCATCCTTTGAGGACCTGAAGCAGATAGGAGGAACTCATCTATGACCTGGTCTTGGTTCCAACCCTACAAGGCTGTGTCCTGAGAGAAGGACTGTCCTGGTTCATTTTTAGTCTCGTAGCTTCCTGGCTGGTGTAGTCAGCAAGGGTCCCTCCCCTTCAGTATCTAAGATGAAGGTTTGGTCACTAGTGCTTAGTACTAAAGTGTAACTGTCTACTGTTTCATTTTCTTTCTGCACACCCATCCTCTCCCCACTACCTTCACAAACATTGACATATGTAGCATTTTTATCAACAGGATATAGGGGAAATTTTCCCATGAGTAAAGGATTTTCATTCTGCACATTATTTTCAGGCACATGGATACAGAAGCACAGTAGATGAAAGAAGACATTTTAGGCATTATTAACCAGGTCCTGTGGTCTGTTAGACAGGAATGAGCTGTGGGGTTCCTGGCAGTGTCTCCCCAACACCACTTTTGGCCTCCACTTTAAGGTGCTGAGTTGAAAGGCTCTTGTTGTCAGTACAGGGCTCACACCTGCAGTCCCCCATCATTACAAATGCACTATTTTTCAGGAGGACTGAGTATTTTTGTATGTCTTTGCCTTCCATTATGTCCATTAAACATCAGAGTTGTTCCTTGTATGATACATGATTTCGCAGAGCATCCCATGGGGAAGCACACATTTCTTCATGGGGCATTTTTTCACGTTCTTAGATGCATTTACTTTTATCCTTTGTGAACCTCCTTGGGCTTGTTTTTGTGTCTCTCAAAGACAGAAATTACAAGAGGTGGGGAGGATAGTTTTGCATGTTCCAAAAGATCTATGCCAGGATTTCCTTTGCACACCAAGGACCAGAGCTGGGAGCACCTCTGTTCTCCAGGCCAGGTCTGTGCCTTCACTCCAGAACGCCACGGGCGGGGTGCAGGGAGCAGGACAAAAGGAAAGTGACCTCATTTCCGCCTGAGGGTCCCATCCAGCCACTAGCCTCCCACCCCAGATCCAAAGCAGGAGGGGTAGGAAGCTTCTGCCCCTGGTTTCATGGAAGGGATCCCTAGCAGCACAGCTAACACTTTACTGTCTGGTCCACTCGAAGGACATATGAAGATGCCATCGCACTCACTGTTCGGTGCTTAAGCTTGTAGTTTGCATCTGTGAACATGCAGTTCAGCTCAGCCCTTTCTGTCCCTGTGTATTGTTAGCATGTGGTCCTGAAGACACTCAAGACTCCCTAGGAAACGGAGTCTTTTCTCAAGAGCCCTGGTGACTCTAGGCACACAGGGTGGCCCAACATTTCTGCCCTCCATGAGCAAGGGATTAGCTTTGTGCCCTGTACTTCTATCAAGCTGGATTTCAATTCAGATTTTCTTTTCATGTTACATTTGTAAATGAATAAACATTTTACTTACTCATGCTGAGTCCACTTGTGAAACGTTCATCTGCAATAACTGAGCATATGTATTTGCCACCACAAAGGATAAACATTGTCCATAAAACCATTACTATCAACAGGGCAGCTACATGCAAGAGAATGAAACTGGATCACTGTTTTATACTACACAAAATAAAATGGATTAAAGACTTAGATATAAGACCTCAAACAAAGGCAATAAACTTGAACATCAGCATTAGCAATTTTTTTCTGGATGTGTCTCTTCAGGCAAAGGAAACAAAAGCAAAAATAAACTAAACTCTAACAAGCTGAAAAGCTTCTGCACAGCAAAGGAAACCAACAAAACAAAAGGGCAGCCTAGTCTATGGGAGAAAATATTTGCAAATGATGTATCTGGCAAGGAGCTAGTATCTGAAATATATCAAGAACTGAACACCAGCAAAAAACAAAAAAAGATTAAACAATGAGCAGAGGACCCCAGTAGACATTTTTCCAAAGACGACATACAGATGGCCAAGAAACACACAAAAAGATGTTCAGCATCACTGATCACCAGGGAAATGCAGATCAAACTAGAATGAGGTATTATCTCCCACCAGTCAGAATGGCCACTATCCAAAAGACAAGAAATAATGAGTGTTGGTAAGGATGTGAAGAAAAGGGAACCCTTCTACATTGTCAGTGGGAATGTCAATTAGTGTGACCACTACAGAAAGCAGTATGGAGGTTGCTCAAAAAATTAAAAATAAAGATATACCATCCAACCCAGTAATTCTGCTTCTAGGAATTTACCCAAAGAAAACAAAATCCCTGATTCAAAAAGTTATATGCACCCCTATGTTTACTGCTGCCCTATCTGCAATAGCCAAGATATGGAAGCCACCTAAGTGTCCATCAGTGGATGAATGGATAAAGAAGATGTGGTACATATACACAATGGAATATTATTCAGCCATAAAAACTAAAAAAAATTCTGCCATTTGAAACAACATGGATGGATCTAAAGGGTATTATACTTAGTGAAGTAAGGCAGAGAAAGACAAATACCATATGATATAAATTTTTTGTGGAATATAAATATAAAGCAAAACAGAATGAACAAAGCAGCAGTAGGTTCACAGATAATGAAAAGGGACTGTTGGTTACCATGGGGAGGTGTTAGCGTAGGTGGGTGGGAAGCATGAGGGGGATAAAGGAGAGGGGCACAAAAATTGTCATAATGTACATTAGTCATGGGGGTAGTAATACAGCACGGAGAATACTGATAATGATTTTGTGGAATCTTCCTGTGTTGACAGATAGTAACAGCACTAGAGGTGCTGAGGATTTAATATGGGTAACTGTAGAACCACTGTGCTATGTATTTTAAACCAATTTGTATGTCAACAATTCTTAAATAAAAAAAGAAAAAAACTAAAAATAGAAATACCATACCACCAGTAACTCTACTTCTGGGAACTTTCCTAAAGAAAACAGAATCACTAATCCAGAAAGATAAAAACATTCCTATATTTACCACAGCATTATTTACAATAGCCAAGATAGGGAAACAACCTAAATGTCCACCAGTAGATGAATAGATAAAAAAGATGTGGTACATACATAAATGGAATATTGGCTATAAAAAATGAAATCTTGACATTTGCAAAAATGTACATAAACCTAGAGGTATTATACTAAGTTAAATAACTCAGAGAATGAAAACATGATTTCACTTATATGTGAATCTAAAACAGACTCATAAACACAGAGAACAGACTGGTGGCTGGTGGGAGGGAAATTTGGTAAACAGGCGAAGGGAAAGAAATTTAGACTATTGGTATGCTCTTCATGATGATTACATGAGTGTATGTACACAAGTCAAAATTCAAGCTGTACACTAGATTTATTAAAATGTGTATTTTATTGTATGTACCTCTGTATAAGATTAAAATAACTTGGAAACTGAGGTAAGAAAATAAAGGCATTATGTTACCTTCCATACAGTGGTGGCATGGCTGGGGAGAGAAAGCCTCCCTTTCTCCTTTTGAAGTTACTATTGCTGTCACTGGATTTGCCATCCTGCCCTACAATTGACTTCAGAGTAAGAACTGGGCACTTGATGCCCTTGTCGGTCCTTGGCCATCTTTTGAGTCCTTGTTTCTGTGGAAAATGGTGTGTGTGCGTGCTTGCTCACTATGGGAGGAAGAGGACATGACTGTCGGAGAGAAAACAGCTGGCCTTCATTTCCTATCCTGAGCTTCCAACTACAAATTTACTCACTGAACTTTATTTATTCTGTTCACCCAACTATTTTTTGAGCAATTACAACTGTAAATCCACAGGTAGGTAAATTGTCTACAACAATCTCATCCTCTTGTCTTCCAAACCTACTATTTTTATTTCTAGTTTCATGAATAGCCAATACTTGCTAGGAGTGAAAGAAAAAAAGAACATCCCACAGGCTCCATGGCTAACTCCAAACGAGGAGTTCCAAAAGCGTTTTGCACGCTGTCATTTCTGGACTAGGAGATGGGGGGAAACTCTCAAATTGCACGGACCTCCCTCTCACTAACATACTGGACTAAACATATCGCACCACATTAGCAAGTCAGTCTAGACAGGAAGGAGACCCCAAGCCGAGACTTACCTGCCAGCTCCCCCACCAAACGAAAGGCCAGCAGAGTTCATTCCTGCCAGGACAAAGTAGCCCTGCACCAAGGGAGACTCGCCCATGATGCACCTCATGTCGGGTGTGAAGGTCTCGGGGCAATTCACCAACTTCATGATCTCCAGCGTCTCCAGTTCTGGCATCCTGCGCAGCAGGGAACTCAGCAGGGGCTCTGAGCAGTAAAAACAAACCCAAACAGAACACCCAGCTTAGGGAGTTTACAGCCTCACAGCCTCTTCCACTCACCCTCCTTTCAGAAATTCTCTCAGAAGAGGTTTTTCTAAGAAGAACCAATTGGACTCCTGATCAGAAAGCAGACACCTTGGTGGAATTTTGGGCGCACTTACGAAGTACTTGGCATCAAGACTGAGAAGAAAGATACTCTTCAGCAAGGCAAGGAGCTGTGAAGAGCAAACACCACATGTGGCCACATGTGGCAAAGGTCCCGAGAGTGGGGTGTGGCAGGATCCTCCCTCTAAGGAGGACAGTGGAGACTTTCTCAGACTATCCCTAACTCCACTGGTTACCTAGAAGCTCTGACTGGCCCTCACAGGCAAACTGCAGAACTGCCGCTGTGCCACGTGAGAGCCCACCAGAATGGGGTGGGGCCGCAGAGCCCACCTAGGCCTTGGGTCCCTAAAGGCCCTGAGGCCTCCAGAGTGATAGCAAACCCCTCCTCGGGGGCCCAGGGCCACAGAACAATGTGAGTCTGCAGCTTCCCCAGGACAGCTCTACAGTGGAGAGCGTTCCAGTCAACAACTCCAGGTTCCATTCCAAACAGTCTCAATGTAGACCTCTGTTGGGATGGTACTTAGCTTGCAAAGAGAAACCAACAAAAATACTGCTAGGTGGAATGCCCGACTGGCCATCCTTTCATAAAGAGTGCTTAAAGTCAGAATGGGGTCCACCTCCCCATAACAGTGCCCTGGGAAAGACAAGACTCTTTCGGGCACAGTCTATCCTTAGCAGAAAGTGTTCCTTTCAGAGGACGGAACAGTGGCAAGGAAACAAGATTTAAAACAAAGTGTAAGTCCTCACTTGGTGTGTGTTCTGCAGAGGTGAAGGTGTCCAAGTCACATAAATAAAACATAACCTGGTTTAAAATAAATTATGCTATTTTTTAAATAAAACAACTGTAAAATAGTGCATCAAAAAGAATAATTTCTGGTAAACAACTTCAGTACTAGGGCTGGTTATGCTCAGAAATGCTTACAGTACTAGAGCAAGAGGCCAGCTCTAACCCCCCCTGAGTCGTTACTCTACACGGTCACAGCGTTGTGTACAAACGGGCTGCTTGGATGGAGTAACAACATCGATCACAACGGCCTCAGCATGAGAGACACCTGGGATTAAAAAAAGACGCATTCCCAGGCTCCATGTTGGGGATTCTGATCCTGCTGGTCCAGGGTGCTCTTATTTTTTCAACAAGTGCTACCAGGTGACCCAGAAAGTTTAAGAGATTAACACAAATCCCCAGCACTGGACAAGTGTGCCCTGCGGCCCGGCTGCCGCACTCCCCTCGCAACCCCGTGCCTCATGCTTACATGCATGGTTACAAAGGTCTTGAAGATTCCTCAATCAAATCCGAGCGTCACTCACATCAGTCCCAGATGGCCAAACATTAAGGCAGCTCACTGGCCTGACTTCACTGCCGGAGCCTGCAGCAGTCTTGCTAGTTAGTAAAGCACACGCGCACCGCACCGTGCACGGCGGGAAAACAATTCCACCTGCAGAGAGGGCAGGGCGCGCCAGCCCGAGGAGGGAGCCAGAGGCGAGGACGCCCGGCCGGTCCGGGATTCCGAGCTGAGCACCGGAGACGCCGGGAAGAGGCGGTGCGCAGGCACGGGGAACGGCCGGGAGCGGGTCCCCGAGGCCCCTACCGCCTCGGCCGGACGCAACACAGCCGCAGAGAAGCCGAGGGAGCTGAGGCGCACCCTCTTTCCGCCGGCGAGAGGACCTGGCTGAAGCGACAGGGGACGAGGGACGACCGGGACCACCCCTGGGGGAGACCACAGCGGACAAGGGCCGCGCGGACGGGGAGGCCCTAACGGCCCCGCAGTGTCCCCTTACCTCACGGGCCCAACGGGCTCCGCGCTCAGCAACAGCCCGGCGACAGCGGGCCAGCAGCCACAACAGTTGCCGGGGCCCGGAAGGCGGGGACAGGACAGGGGAAGGGGGCGGGAAGGAGAGAGGAAGAAGTTCCGGGGAAGCCGGAGACCGCGACCTTCCGCGCTTTACGGTCCCCCCGCCCCCACCCCAAAACAGGAGTACGCCGGCGCGTGGCCTCAGTCGCGCACGCGCACCGTGACGTCCCCGCTCCCGACACGTGGGGCCTGTGTGGGTCTTGCGAAGCTCCGCCCCCCGGGGCCACTAGGCCGGGCGTAAAGTGGCTGCGAGCTGGGAGCGTCGCTAGTCAGGGCTCCCTGATAACTCGGGCCTCGAACCCCGTGGACTTCTGCAAGTGCAGCCGAACGTCCACGACAGGCGGCAGGCCCCGCTGCAGTCGGGCAGCCGGGGGTTCCCTGCACCCGCGAGGCGCGTTCCCAGTTCGTCCGGAGTGAGTCCGCCGCTCAAGCCACACTAGTCGACGATGGGAAAAGATCCGACTGACTGTCGCTTGGTTTCTTCGAAGTCGCTCGGGTCTCCCGAGCGAGGCTGTAGCAGAGCGTATCTGATATCCGGTCAGCTAGGGCCTGGCCCGACCTCGGAGGCAGGATTAGAGGACCTGAGTTCCGGGCCACATCTTCGTCTGCACCTTCCTAGCTACCTGGGACAGAGGAAATGAAATTACTTTCCATCACCTTGAGAAACCCCTCCGTCCACCCCTCCTTTGGCACTCATATCGCCCTGTTTTCTTTCCTTTGTAGGACTCATCACCAGCTGAATAAAGTACGTGTGTGTTGACTAGGGGCAAGTCCTGTCCTCTCTCCACTGAACATAAATCTTAGGCTCGGCTGTATACTCAGCACTTAGAACAATGTTGGGCACATCGACCAGTAATATTTCTTCGAATGGATGGTGCAGTAGTGGTACAGGTGCCACGGCATGTTGGGCCACACTCTCCAGTTCCATTCTTTGTATTCAGGCCTCTCACCACAAGCCCCAATGTCGCTTTATTGATGGCCTCTCGTGGCCAGGCACAGTGCTGGCTAATAGGATTCAACAGCGCTGGAGAAAGGATGGGCTTCTGCCCTTAGGGAGTGCCAATCAAGCCCCAGGGACTTCTGTGTCACCATGCCCTGCCCCACAGAGATTAGGGAACAGACTAATAGATTAGAGGTATATTCTACCTTGGGAAGACGTTCTTGATTCCCAGATGTGGCAATCTGGGGAGAAAAACTTCACAAATTTTCTTGGTGAGCATTCTGGCTCATGCCATTTCCAGGCCCATGACCTTAGAAGAAACCCAGCTGTGGTAGGAAATAGTAGGTGAAATGAAGTGTTCTGGAATACTTTAATGACATTCTATTTACATGCAGTAAGTAGTGAGCAAGCTGCAGAGATTTCTCCCTGCTTCCCTCAACTGGCACCATTTTTGGCCTCTACTCTAAAACCCTAAGTCTTAATGCCCCTTTCGTCAAATGTTGGGTCTTGAATTTTGTAGGCTCTCATTACCATCCATGCGCTGTTTTTCAAAAGGATGGCCTGTTTTTATGTTTCCAGCTTCTCCCTTTCACTAGATGTCAGAGTTGTTCCTTGTATGATACATGATTTCACAGAGCAGAGCATCCCATGGGGAAGTACACATTTCTTCACGGAGCATTTTTCTCATGTTAATGAGAGACACTTGGAACCCCACCCAAGGCAGGGGCTGGAGGTTGAATCAGCCAATGGTCAGTGATTTAGTCAATCTTGACTATGCAATGCCGCCCTCACAAAATCCCTGAGGAGAGCTTACAGCTCTCTCTCCCTTGTTGGGTCCTGCTCCTTAGGCACGGAGCGCTTCTATGCTTGGGGAACCAGAACATCTCCACGTGCCACTGAGCCAGCCCCAAGCTCCACTAGGATAGAAGCTCCTTTATTTGGGACCTTGCCCTATGTATCTCTTCATGTGGCTGTTTACTCGTATCCTTTACGGTGTCTCTTATTAAACTGGTAAAAGTAAGTGTTTTCCTAAGTTCTGTGAGCCACTCTATCAAATTAATTGAACCTAAGGGGGAGGTCGTGGGAACCTCCAATCTGCAGCCGGTAGGTCAGAAGCACAGGTAACTGCCAAGGACTTGTGACCCGCGTCTGTAGTAGGGGCTGGAGGGCAGCCTTGTAGGAGGGAGCGCTTAGCCTGGGGAATCTGGTGCTGTCTCCAAGCAGATAGCATCATAATTTAGTTGACTTCTTAAACACCCTGCTGGTGTTCAAGAATGGCTTGGTGTCATGTATGGGAAGATCCCCTCACACGTACTTAACACACATTGGAATTGAGTCTGGGAACCCAAATGGAGTTACACTACTATTACTGCTGTGTATAATTTTATTATTGTTATATATATATATATATGTAGGAAAATACATCTCGCCCACCAAGTTCCGGAGCTGGGAGCACCTCTGTTCTCCAGGCAGATCCTGTACCTTCACTCCAGAATGCCACGGGGGGGTGTGCAGGGAGCAGGACATAAGAAATGACTTCATTTACATCCGAGGGTCCCATCCAGCCGCCAGCCTCCCTTCCCAAGATCCAAAGCGGGTGGGGTGGGAAGCTTCTGCAGCTGGTTTCAGGGAAGGGATTCCTAGCAGCTCAGTTAACGCATTACTGTCTGGTCCGCTCGTGGGATGTATAGCGACGCCATCGCCCTCACTGGCGCTTGAGCTCGCTCTAGGAAACGGAGTCTTTTCTCAAGAACCCTGGTGACTCTAGGTGCACAGAGTGGCCCAACGTTTCTGCCCTCCTTGAGCAAGGGATTAACCTTGTGCCCTGTATTTCTGTCAACCCGGATTTCAATTCAGATTTTCTTTTCACGTTGCTACATTTGTAAATGAATATAAACATTTTACTCTTGCTGAGTCCACTTGTGAAAATGTCCTTCATTTGCAGTAACTCGGCATATGTATCTGCATCACAAAGGATAAACATTGTCCACACAACCACTTCTACCCGCGTTACCAAGGTGTAATGAAGAATCTGGGAACTGAGGTAGAGCAGATACAGGCATTTATGTTAGCCTCCATGCCGGAGAGACAGCCTCCGTTCCTCCATCTGAAGTTAGCACCCCTGTCGCTGGATTCGTAACCCTACCTTAAATTGACTTCAGAGTAAGTAGCTGGCCCTTGCTGTGTCACCACGTACCCACGTGCGGACAACAGGGTG
>JAVSCE010012147.1:0-15153 GCA_032199065.1 Smutsia gigantea
AAACAGTGTCAAGACTTCCCATAAAAGGCCTTCACTCCCCTTTAGGACAGCAATGACCAACTCTGTCCTCAATCCATCCCACACAATGAAAAGAAAACCCCAAGATTAAAGGTGGCTTAAACCATTTGTCATCACACAATCTAGGGCAGGGTGATGCCAGCAGTTCCTGGTTTAGAAGAACTGGAGAATGAACACGTCTCATGTGGCATCACGTGTGGGTCGACAATGTGCATAAGGAAGGGAGACCTCTGCGAGCCCCAAGCAGACCCAAGCTCTGGTCCTCTTGGCCAAGGGTTGGTCATTCCGTGCTTAAACCATCAGTGAGAGAGCACTGAAATCTTCCTTCCCTCAGCCTGCTGGGTGACTGACACTGGGATAGCTGGTGGAGGTTATATGGCTTCTACCAAAGGCACTGGCCCATGGCCAATCAGAAAGTGCAATGGAGCTCTTGAAAAAAATGTTCACATATTCAGCACTTGCAGAGTATCTCCCCAGCAGGGAGGGTTTTTGAGACATGAGCATGGTAGGCAGAATTCTGAGATGGCTTCTAAAATAATCCCATCCTAATCCATTGAACTGAATATGATGGATTTTATCCCTATGACTAGGCAGGTCTGATGTCATAACATAGGCCCTTTCATAGCAGAGCATTTTCTCCAGTTTTTAACAAGAAAGGAAGTCAGAGATTTGAAACATGGAAGGGATTTGATGTACTGTTCATGGCTTGAATATGGAAGGGCCTGAATGTGAAGGAAAGTAGGTTGTACATAGGTGCTGAGAGTAGCCCTCAGCTGACAATCAGCAAGGAAACAGAGATCTCAGTCCTACAACAGCAAGAAAGTGAATTCTGCCAAGAAGGAGGTTAAAAGTGGTTTTTCCCCCAGAACCTTCAGATAAGAACTCAGTCCACCCAGAAGAACTCAGTCCAACCAGTACTTTCATCTTAGAAGGAACAGAAATCTGTTGTCAGAATTCTGACCTCAGAACTGTGAGCTAATAAATGGGTGTTTGGGTAACTGTGGTAATTTGTTACACAGCAATAGAAAACAAATAAAATTTGAACTTCTGGCACGTGGCTTCCTCAGTCTTGCCCTCAACCTTCTCTCTGGTATGAGGTCGAACAAGGTGATAGCCATGCCTAAAGCCTTTCTCAGTGTAAATTTTCTGGTATGGAGTAAAGTAGAAGCTGCAGCTGAAGGTTTCCCCACACTGGTTGTAGTAAAGAGGATGTTCTACGGTATGAAACCTTGCATGTAAAACAAGCTTGGTAGAAAGGTTTTCCACATTCACTGCACTCACCAGTCCTTTTTTGGGCCGTGAACTTTCTGGTGCTGAACAAAACTGGAGCTGCATCTCAAGGCCTTCCTGCAAATTCTGGTGTTAAAGAAGTTGAGAGGTGTAGCTAAAAGCTGCATGTCCTGCACATATGAGGCCTTTCTATGTTGAGAACTTCCTGGTACCTAGTAAGGGAATATTTCAATAAAGATTTTCCAACATTGGCTGCACTCTTATGGCCTTTCTCTCATGTGCACTCTTTGGTGCCTGCTGAGACAAGATATCCTGCTGTAGGCTTTCCCACATCCAATGCACTCCTAAGACCATGCTCCAGTGTGGGCTCTCTGATGCCAAATGAGGTTGGATTTTGGCTAAAGAATTTCCCACATTCGCTGCACTCACAGGGTCTTTCCCCTATATGAATTATCTTGCACTGAACAAGTGTCGATTTGTGGCTGAATGTTTTCCCGCACTCACTGTAGTTGTAACATTTTGTTTCAGTGTGAACTTTCTCATTTGTGCTCAATTTAGGTAAATGACTGAAGGCCTTCCCACACTCCTGACTCATATGGGATGTTTCTCCAGTGTGAATTTTTCTCTGAGTAATAAGAGTTGATTTCTCCTTGAAGGCATTTCTACCTGTCGGGGATCTATAGTACCGATCCAGTGTCAGTTCTTAGGTGGTTCAAGTGGGCAGAGCTCCTCAGGAAAGATTTCCCACAGTTGCTGCACTTGAAGGGCTTTTGTCCAGTGCGGGCTCCGGGGTACTGCCTGAGATTGGAGCTATGAGGAACGGTGTCTCTGGTATTCCTCTTAGCCTACCCATACTGTGAGTGGCCTGTTGCTGGACATAGCCCAAGCTGGCCTGGAAGTCCACGCCACACTCCCCACATAGGAAAGGCTGTTCTGCTGGGTGGGCCCTACATCCCTTCACCTGCTCAAGAGGGTCCTCCTCATTTCCACTCCACACAGACCTGAAAGCAAAGAAATGTCACTTAATTGAGTGTTGGATTGAAAGAGGCACTTTCATCTCTAATGCATGTTAACACACTGAGGAAGGAGTCCATGGGAATGTTGGAGGGTTCAGGGGAAAGGATCTGGATCCATTTGGATCCATCCAGGACCCATCCAGATGACAGAATGTGAGAGACCTCAACAAACATGGGGCACAAGAGGGAGGTGAGTCAGGTCTCCAAGCCACTCCTCTGCAAAGGGTTTCAGCAGAGCTGCTGGTGATAGCAAACATTGAAAGTTGTGTCATTGTGGCAAGCCATGTGTCTAGTCTCATGAAGAAACATATTTTTTATTGCAATAAAGTAGCTGGTGTTCATGACTCCTTTCATGTATAGAGTAGGTAAATGTTGGACAGCTCTGCATAGGCCCAGTACTGGTAATCACTTTATTGTCTCTTAGCAACAAATTCACCCATTTGTCTACTTTGTGAAAATGGATTATGTAAATATTTTTCCTTTGCCAGCTTGCATGATGTTAAGCTTTGTCAGTAGAGAGCATTGGAAAGAAACTGCAGGATGAATAGGGTTTTGCTTCTTGCTTGCTTGTGGCTGTAGTCTGTGCACACTTACAGCTCTGCAGCATGCAGCCCCATACTCATTACTGCATTCCCCTGGTGCAGCAAATGATTCTCTATATTAAACTTTCTCTGTTGAGAGCACTGTGTGGTTTTTCTCTGCTGACTGGAACCAACTGATACAAAATTGGTATTGGGAATGGTCCCAGGAGATAGCCTGCAAAGATGGAATTTGCAGATTGGCTTAGTTGTGTCTTTGGGCCTGAGCACAATGCAGAGCTCCTTGTCAATGGGAAACAGGATGATATAACCCAGGGCATGCAGTGTCATCAATTAAACAAGCTATTACCTATGTTTGATTGTGATGAAATGCCAACTGAAGTATGTGCTTTAGAACCCAAGTGGTTCCTGAACTTGAATTTTATGGCAGTAATGACAGCTGCAAGGACCATGGTATGGGCCAGTGTCCTGAGCACACTGGAGCACTTAAAGAAAGAATATAATACATTCAGGTTCTTAAAATCTCAGCTCGAGCCATGGTCTGGGAAACAGCTTCCATGACAGCCCTAAAAGAACCTAATTTCTTGCAGCTACATGGCTGGTGTTGCTCAAAATCAAACACAAAACTCAGCTGTACAGATGACTGATTTATGTCAATTGAAATCACAGTCTTGTCAAGGTTTTCATGTGACAATTAGAGCACTGATTGGTAAAGAATGGAGCAATGAAACTCCAGAGTGGGAACATCTGATTGGACTCAGATAAGAAGGACAATCTTGAATGCACAAGTCACTCTGAGCCCACTTACCAGAGTAACTTGTTCTCCGGGGGCAGATGTCCATTCTCTGTAAGACCCACCACGACCTCCTGCTACTGCTACAGACCCGTAACAAGGTCAGATCCCAGCACATTCCAAGGAGAGAGTTCCATCACACACTATGACTCAGGAGGAAATGGCTTACACACAAAAGAATTTCACGACTTTTCCAATGTAGCTATATTTAGGCAGAAACCTGGGAAATGTGTGGGAGTAGATTCTAAGGTCAAGGAGAGCAAACCTAACAAACTGGGCTGATTTATTGGTATTGGTGCACTTACCACACTTTTCAGATTTGACATTTTTAACTAGAGCAGCTAGAGGTAGTTTAACAACTTAATTGAATCCTGGACTCAATTGCGGCCTTAAATTAATGAGATTGAGATGCCCAAGGTGCCCTGGCATGATGTAGAAGGGGGAATTCAAAGGTTTAGGAAGATAGGTATGTTGGACTGGATTTATCATATGGAACCTGTACTCCTATGCTAGGCTGAATAATGATTTCTGTTCTCTAATCCCCAGAATCTGTGAATATATTACCTTATGTGGAAAAAAATAACTGTGAAGATGAAATTAAGGTTTCTAAACAGCTGACCAAAAAATAGGGAGATTATCCTGGATTATCTGGGTGGGCCCATAATCACATGGGCTTTTAAAGACAGAAAAGGCAGAGGAGTGAGAGAGATGCAACAAAGAAAGAAGTCGAGAGTCAAAGCATGAGAGGGACCCACCCTGCCATCCCTGACTTTGAAGGTGGAGGAAGGAGACCGTGAGCGAAGGATGCAGGCGGTCCGCAGAACCTGGGGATAGCCCTCCAGCAACAGCCAGCAAGGAAATGGAGACCTCAGTCCCACAACCACAAGGAACTGAATCCAAAATCTAAATGAGCAAGGAAATGGATTCTCCCCTACAGCTTCCAGGAAGGAATGCTGCCCTGCCCACACCTTGATTCTACCCTGGTAAGTCCCGTGTTGGACTTCTGACCTCCAGAGCTGTTAAGACACTATCTTCATGTTGTATGAAGATGCTAAATTTGTGGTAATTTGTTATGGCAGCAATAAAAATTACACCACCTTCTCCAACTATGTTCCACAAGAAGATCCAGGAGACATCTGCTTCACTAAAGTAACTGAGGAGTACCTTAGACAGAGGAGGACCTGCAGGCTTGAGAATCCCTCTGGCTGCTCTCTTTTGGAAGCCAGACTGTAGAAGATGCTGCTGCCAAGACAGGCTCTCTGATTTCCATGGGATGATCCCACGAGCAGCAGAGGCTAAGTGGCAGCACTTAACTACCAAGTACAAGGTCGACACACCTGCCTTAACAGGCAGCAGGGATGCACAGGCAATCAGAATGCCTTGGCCTACAGAGGTCTTTGGTAGTGGTTAACTGACTGTAGTCTTCCTCAGGAAAAAATACATCGTCAGCCTATCTTAGCAGTGCATGCTCTACATATTAGGAAAAGCTCTACATCTGGTGACAAAAACCTGACTTGTTTGCCACAGTGGAAGGTCACAGCCTTTCATGACGTTGGCAGATCTGAGACAATGACCAGCCCCAGAGCACCTCGAGTGGAGATCAGGTTCCCTTGAGAAAGGACCCGGCACCATTTTCAAAAGCACACTCCATAAGCTCTTTCTGCCATCCTGGAGCCAATGGAACCTGCTGGGAATGGCCTTCTAAACCAACAAATATGTCTGGGATGCTGTAGTCCAAGGCCATTTTTGCTGGCTTAAGCAGGGCCTCCAGAACCAGAGGGAACACAGAGCTCTTCTTAAAATTGAAAATGTTTATGCTCGAGATGAAACTGAATTCTGTCTAGGCAAGAGATTTGCTTGTGTATACAACATAATTATGGCAACACAGTAACTCCTGGTGGCAAACAAAACAAAACAAGAGTAATGTGGGGAAACGTAACTTGTGTTTATGGAAACAGTGGCACAGTTCATGCCAAATTCTGAAGCAACCTTCCTGCTAGGGCCACTGGACACAGAATCCATGTCATGCTGTGCCTTTCAAGGATTTAAACTTCTTGAGAAGTAGATAAAAGTGAAAAAAAAAGTAACACAGCATAAACCTTCCTCCAGGCCTTCTCCAAAGGGACCTGCAGCCATTTATTAGAATGACTATGAACTGGGGAAAAGGATGTGCCCAGACCTTTCAAGGACACTGGCTCTGAAATGACACTAACACCGGAGACTCAGAACACCACTGTGGTCTGCTGGTTAAAGTGGAGGTCTGTGGTGGTCAGGTGACAAGTGGAGTATTAGTTCAGGTCCAACTCCCAGTGAGCCAGTGGGCCGACAGGTCACACTGTGGTTACTTCCCCAGTTGCTGGGTGTATAATTGGAACAGGCATACTTAGTGACTGGCAGAATCCGGACATCACCTTGCTGGCCCATGGGGTAAGGGTCATCATGCTAAGAAAGGCTAATTGGAAGCCCAAGAAGCCTCCACTCCCTGCCGAGATAGTAAACCAGAAGCAATCCTGCATCCCTGGAGGACTGGCAGAGATTAAAGCCACTACCAAAGATGTGAGAGCAGCAGGGGTGGTAGTACCCATCACATTCCCATTTGCTCATAGTTTGGCTTGTGCAGAGGTCAGATGGATCTCGGGGGATATGGACCATCATAAATTTAATCTGCTGGTGACTCCAATCGTGGCTGCTGTTCCAGAGGTAGTGTCTTTATTACAACAAATTAGCAGAATCCCTGGCACTTGGCATTCAGCTACTGAACTGGCTGGGCCTCTTCTTCCATACATTTACAAGGAACACCAGAAACTATTTGCTTTTACCTGTTCGTACAAAACCCACAGAACACATCACATCGCTGCCCTGGGACTGCGTCATTCCTGCTCTCACCACAGCACAGTCCGCAGAGACCTTAGCCATCTTGACCCTGCACAAACATCACACTGGTCCACTTCATTCGTGACATGCTGAGTGGCTCTGATGAGCAAGTAGCAGATACTTTAGACACCTCAGTAAGACATGTGCAAACAAGAGGGTATGAAACAAAACCCACAGAAGTTCAGGGGCTTGCCTTCTTAAAGAGGCTCTTGGGCTCAACAGCCCGAGTAGCTTGGGATGTGCCATCTAACTGCTGCACCTCACACCATCATCACAGAAAAAGAAACACAATGTTTGGCAAGCCTTTGAGTTCTGGAGGCAATCTATACCACGTTTGAATTTATTGCTTTGAACCACCCACCAAGTCAGCCTTCAGGCTTCCTGTTTTAAATGCAATTTAAGCAGATTCAGGCTGCAGCACAGCTGTCCTACCACCTGGGCCTCATAATCCAGCAGATTCAATGATACTTGAAGTGTCTATGGCAAATCCAGATACTGTATGGAGCCTCTGGCAAGAAGCAGTCAGAGAATCATAGCATATATGTGATATAATGAGTTACAAGAAATACATATTTGGAAGCACAGAGAAGACAAGTAATGACTCTATAGCATCTTACTACACTGAAGGACAGTGCAATGGGGTGGGGGGATCTTGATAATATGGTTGAATGTTGAAACCACAAAGTTGCTCATGTGAAACCTTCGTAAGATTGTATCAATGATACAATACCTTCATAAGGTATCAATGATATCTTTAAAAAAAGAAATACATATTTGGTTATTCGTATGACTAAATATATATTTTCCAGGTATATTTGGTCTTCAACCACAGTTCCTAAAATCAATGCAGTCTTAAAGGTGAAACAGGTGTTTTGTCACGTAAATGAGAGATTTTTGGATTCCCACCCAAGAGGGCAAGGGCTGGAGGTTGAATCAGCCAATGACCACATGACTATGCAACGAAGCCCTCACAAAACCCATGTGAAGAGCTCTCTCTCACTCTGTACACTGCCTGCTCTGCTTGGTTGGATCCTGATCCTTGGTTGGAGAGAGCTTTTATGCTTAGGGAACCAGAACACCTCCACATGCCCCTGAGCCAGGCCCCAAGCTCCATGAGGATAGAAGCTCCTTTACTTGGGACCTTGTCCTATGTCTCTCTTCATCTGTCTGTTAACTTGTATCCTTTATGGATCCTTTATTAAACTGGTAAATGTGTTTTCCTGAGTTCTGTGAGCTGCTCTAGCAAATTAATTGAACCTAAAGGGGAGGTCTGTTAACTTGTATCCTTTATGGATCCTTTATTAAACTGGTAAATGTGTTTTCCTGAGTTCTGTGAGCTGCTCTAGCAAATTAATTGAACCTAAAGGGGAGGTCGTGGGAACCTCCAAACTGTAGCCAGCAGGTCAGAGCACAGGTAAGTGCCTGGGGCTTGTGACCAGCATCTGAGGTTGGGGGTGGAGGGCAGTCTTGTAGGACAGCGCCCTTAACCTGGGAATCTGGTGCTGTCTCCAAGCAGATAGTGTCAGAATTGAGTGGAGTTCTCCAACACCCTGCTGGTATTCAAGAATTGCTTGGTGTAAGTATGTATGGAAAGACCCCTCCCACATACTTACATTGGAATCAGGTCCAGGTACCCAAATGAAGTTATATTACTATTACTACTGGGTATAATATTGTTATTGTTATACATACATATAGAGACAAAATACACCATTGCATTTGGTGTCAGAAGAGTGGGAATCCCTCCAGGGTTTTGGAGCAAGTCTATACCTCTTCTGCAGATATCTATTCTACTTTAGGGAGATAGCTTCTGGCTTGCCACTGACTGCCTCACCATGGGAGACCAGGTGACAAACTGCTGTTATCTGGCCCACATAGCCAACAATCTAACACTAAACATAAATAGTATGTAAGACATCAAGCTTAGCCCTGCTAAAAGACATGGCAGGTCCTGCACAAAGACCTGCAGAGGAAGGAGGCAAATTTGGAGCACAAAGAGGACATGACTCCAGCAGGGTCACCATGCTGGGAACAGGCTGAGACTGATGGGGTCAGGTGGGCACATTAAAAACCTGGCCCCCAAACACTACCATGTGAAGTCTTGAGGGAACAGCTATTGGGGCTACTCACAAGGCTGCTCAAAGAGATGTGGGCAAGCACACCTGGCCCAGTCCCAGTACCAACCACAGGGAACCGGGAAGGAAGCAGCCCTTGTGGTCCAGCTTTGGGGATGGAACTTCCTATAGGAAAGGCAGAAGGCAGTCAGTACGCTAGGAGAGGATGTGAGGAACTTACCCAGGGAGCTGAGCAGCTCAGAGTTCTCCAATATCACATCATAGTGCAAGTGTCTCTGGGTTTCATTAAGGAGTCTCCACTCCTCCTGGGAGAAATACACGGCCACATCCCCAAATGTCACCAGACCCTGCAATGATGGGTTCAGTTGATCCCTGGGGTCAATGAGTGGGCAGAAAACCAACCAAACTATGGAGGCGGGACACATTCAGACCCATGCCCTGGAGGAGTCCTATCATGTCTCCCATGGACATCCTATTTCCCAGAGGCCCAAACCAGCCCCCACACATCTCAATAGCATTTTCTTCCCCAGAGCTCTCCCTTAGAGGGGATACCAAGGTCCCAGTGCCACTGGTGCCTCTCTCATGTTACTATTGGGCTGTGCATCGTGCTGCACCCCAGGTCCACTTGCTGCTCAAAAGTCTTGTCCCCTGCACGCCCTTCTGCGTTGCTCTCTTGACACAGACCCAGCCTTCACAACAGCCTTAGTGACACCTACCACCACCTTCCAACTGCCAGTCAGGACATCTGGTTCTCCTCAGCCCCAGCCTCCCCTCCTCCAACCTGTAGGGGCATTCGTCACCATCCTTCATCCATCCCACACTGACCCTAGTCCACTTTCTAGCTCCACCTTTTGGGTGTTTCCAGCCCTGGTCCTGGAGAATTCAGGAGCTGCACATCCAGGTGCCTACACAGCGCCTCCATGCAGGAGCACCTGGATTTGTCACGCTGAAAATCTCCAAAGCCACACTCCAGACATTCTCCCCAGAACTGCTCTAGCCACCAACTTGCACATCTCAGCTCAGAGAACTTCCATTTATCAAGCCACTGAGTCCAAACACCTAAGCTCATCATTAATAGATTACTGACCCTCACTGCTGCACATCAAAAAATTGAGTTGGTCCTGCTGAAGTAACTATTTCAGGGTCCAAGCATCACTGCCACCTCCACAGCTGCCCATCACAAGTAGCCTCCTCAGTGCATTCAGGCACAGTCTCTTCTCCCCTCCTCAGCCAAAGGGAGCTGGCTAACGCCTGGGTCAGACCATCTCCTCCTCTGCTCCGAACCTCCCGTGGCTCCCAGCACCTCAGAACACAGCCTAGATCCATCTCAGGCCTGATTCCTGCCCCTGCTCACTGGTTCTCACCAGACATAAGTGGGAACTGAGGTTTCCTGAACACTACCAGCTCCGCCTCAGTGCCAAGCATTTACACATGGTGGTTTCTGTGTCTTAAATACTTCCCACACCACATCCTTTCTGCCTACCCCCTGACTGCAATTCAGAATTCTGAGCTAGATCTGACCCCCAAAGTCCCAGTAGTAAGGGCAGGGAGGTGAAGTGGGAGGAGGAGGAAGAGTCCCTGGATAGTACTAACCCCTATAAGGGGGTCCGAGTGATTGAGGGCCGGGAACATCCTCCACTCACCTGTGCCGGGTCCATCACCACCTAAGCGCCGCGGGAGGACCCTGTGGGAGGAGCTGGACCTGAAAGGCAGAGACCGGGGTGGGTACCGCGGGCCCGACAGACCCCTCACCAACCCCGCCAAGGGATGGGTGGCCTCGGGCTGACCGTCGCAGCCCGGGCCTCAATCCCCACAAGTCCTGGGTAAAACGCCTACCAGACCTAGGGTGCGCCTGCCGCGGGGGCGGGAACCGAGGGCGGGTGCCGAGGCACGGGGGAGCGCGGCCCAGGCGGACGCCTCCGTGCAAGGGAGCCCGTCCCATAGTCGGGACGAGTCTCAGGGAGGTGGAGCCTGTCCTGGGGGCTCACGACTCCGATAACTGTGCGAAGACCACCGGCCTGCGCAGCTTTCTACCGACTGCCCCCTCTGCTGGAACTACAATACCCACAAGACACTGCGTCCGGTCTGGTGCTGGCCAATGAAGACCCAGGAGAGGGGCGTTTCCGGGAGGGCTGCTGGAGAGGGACTTCCGCCTCTGGCCTCCGGGGCGCGCTAGAAGACTTCCAGTTTTGTCAGCCACCGACGGAGTGACCGGGTGACCGGGCCGGGGACAACGTCCAGGAGGCTCCCCGAGTTCGCGGAAACGGCACACGAATCGGGGGGGCCCCACCAAGCCCTGGCCGCGCCTTGACTCTGGCGAATGCCTCCTCAAGCCCTGGTGCCCCTAGCCGTAGTGGGTCGTACAGCGCCGATATGTCCTCCAGGACCTCTGCAAAAGCCGGTGTGTGCCCGCGGCGGCCGGGATTCGTAGCTTCATGGCGTTGAGCAGTTAGGAACCGACGGCCCTGGAACCTGAGCAGGAGGAGGTATCGGGGGAAGATCAGCAGTTGGATGTGGGCAGAGGTGTGGATGGTACAGGGCCTGGGCCTTTCTCGCTGCTCAGTACGTGCCAGCTCTGCCCTAAAACGTGAGTTGTAAGGAAGAGAGGGACGTAGGAATATCTGTGACCTTCTTGTTCACTGCTACAACCTCAGCACCCAACCCAGAGCCTGGCATAAGTCACAGGTGCTCCTTGAGATAAGGAATGTACTATGCAATGAAATTTCAGCATGCGATAGAGACTGTGTCCATGGGACACCTGGACAAGATGCTGGGTCTTAAGGAGGCTGGCCAGAAGACAAACCCCCACGGCCCATCTGCTGTTCCTGTATCTGGCCTCCAAGTGACTCCTCAGAATCCAGCAGAGACCCACACCCCTACCATGGCCCACCAATACTTGAGAGCAGGGAGCAGAGCCTGAGTGAAGCTCGGCAAACTCAAGGCCAAGTGTACCCTCCCCCACGCTCCCCAAGTGGACACTGATTTTCAGAGAGGCTAAGAATAAGGCCACAGTAGAACTAGGATTCACACGCACATCTCTGTGGCTCTCAAGCCCGCACCCATGGCTCAGTTGGCCCCACTGGCTGAGAATAACCCACACACTGCTTTGTTTTTAAGAGTGGATTTCTGCATACTGTCTGATTCTACTGATATTAAATGTCCAGAATAGGCAAATCCATAGAAACAAAAAGTAGACTAATGGTTGCCAGGGGCTGAGGGGAAGGAAGAATGGAACATGACTGCTAATGGGTCGGGGGTTTCTTTTTGGGAATGTTCTGGAATTAGTGGTGATGGTTGCACAATCGTGTGAACATACTAACCCAATGAATCATACACTCAAATAGTACATTGTATGGTGTGTGAATTATATTTCAGTACAGCTATTATTAACAATAAAAACCAGTAGATTTCTGGAAGGTTATTTGGAAAAGTCTCTTCTCCAATGTGGAGTTTTCCACCGTCACTAAAGTGGAAGCATCCACGCCCCAGGGAGGAGAACGCAGATCGCAGTCTGATCCTACCTCCTCTGGCCCCAAGCCGCCTGGGTAGACTGCCAGAGCAGAAGAAGCCGCAGCTTAGGGGGAGACTCCTCGCTCTGCCCTGCCAAGTTGGGCCCTTGGGGGAGCCACTCCATGTCCCAGGCTCCGTCTCCCACCTGGGACAAGGTCTGCAGGTGGAGTTAGGGTTAGGGAGAGCGCGTCGTAGTCACTACACTGCGGCCTGACCCAGCAGCACCCGCCTGCCTGGCCTGCACCCCCTAGCCCCATCTCAAGCCCGCACCTGGGTTCTTTGTATTGTTTATTGCTCGCAACTATATAATCAAATCTACCTGTGTTCGCATTTCTTTGTGTTAAAATGTATTCAGACTGTATGATCTGTGTTCAAATATAACGTATTCCACGCCCATCGCCCCTTTCACGCGATCCCTGCGAGGGAGGGCGCCTGTCCGTCCGGCGCACCGAGCCTGGCGCACAGCAGAAGCGCTGTAAATGTGAGGACGAAACATGCCCCTTTTCTCATGTTAAGGCATTTGAAGTTACTGGATCTTTTGTTTGCTATCCACTTTTCCTTGCTACTGCCTGGCAACTGGGGTTGCGGGAAGCGCTCCAGAATTGTGGTCCTCATAACAACGCTGATTTCCGGCCCCTGATTGGCCACCAGCTACAGCACGCCCCCCACACCAGACTCGCGCGTCCCTCTACCGCGCTGCGTGCCAAAGGCGTGCAAGATTGCCATAGCAATGCCGGCCGCAAGTTTCTAAGTGGCCATCAGTTCTGATGCACCTTCCCTGCTCCATCCACCAGTCTTTGAGAAGTGAAAGAAGAGTGCGCAGCTCTAAGAGGGCCACGTTGTTATAGCAGTGAGTCACGCCCCCGGTTCGGAATGTGGCCTCCGATTGGTCATCCTTCCTGACAATCTCGCTTTCCCCGTCTGGTCAACAGCGGGTGTTAAAGAAGGAAGACTCCGCGTCTGGAGAACTGAGGCTCTAGGACCTGCGGCTATGGGCCGAGGGAGAGGGGAGGAAAAATCGAGGCTGCCCGGCCCGGGCGTGGAGTTGAAGGGAGAAGGTACTTTGCAGAAAGCTCTCTGTCCCCGGTTCGAATCCACGCCCTGCCCAGCCCGTCAGCCTCAGTTTCCCCATCTGTCAATCTGGACATTGCGGCTCCCAAGGTCCAGCGAGGGCCTCCCGTGGCCCTTGTCCCCTCAACACCTGAACCCAACTGAATGCCCCAATGGCCAAGGATAGGTGTGGTGTGGGCAGGGGAGAGGCTGGTCAGATCCCCGTAGAATGAAGAACCTGGCACCCCTCTCTCCAGGAGAGCTGGAGGAGGATCTGGGAAAAGTTTGGGGAGTTGGAGGGTCCAGGACCGTGGCAGGGAGGCACTGTGGATGGCCCCTCTGCCCAGCCTTCTGGACATCATTTTCCATGTCAGGTCCCCTGGTGTTCCTGAGGTGCCCCCAGTGTGCCCTTGGTACACAGTAGGTGTTCAGTAATACTTGTGGATTAACGAATTCTCCCTGCAAGTAGAGAGTTTATTGCTGTCCACTTTACAGAAGAAGAGAACCAAAATCTGGCTGGTACAGGCCTCTTCAGCACCATGCCAGACACTGAGGCTGACCCCCTCTGGGTGTTCACAGGCACCTGGACCTGGGAGGAGCAAGCCTGGGGCGGGTGGGCAGTGGGGTGTTCAGCAAAGATAGAAGGGGTTAGAGGGAGGGTTGGGAGGGCACAGCTTCTGGTGGCCACAGAGGCTGGTAGGCAAAGGTGGAGAGGAATCCCCCATGATCCTGGCACCGGGGTGGTTTCTGGCAGCTCTTTTGCTCAAATCAGCAGACAGGGATGCTAAGTGACCCCTGGGCTCTGTCATCAGCCTCGTTATGAGAGGAGAGTCTGGGGCCTCAGGATCTCTCTGGGAGGGTCGAGAAGGCACACTTCCCCTTAGCCCCTAGGAGGAAGCCAGCTGCACAGGGAGGGAGGGACCAACCCTGCCCACTGCCTAAAGCTACCATCTTGCTCCATGCCAGCCATTGTTTTCCCTGAGCATCCTTGAACATAGAGCACTGAGGTCTCTTTCTCCAGGCAGGCTTCCTTGAACACCTCAAGCAGTGAGCATTATCTCTCCCTCTCTGTGCACCAGCCAAGGGCCTCTTTCTGACTGCCCTGCTGGGGCCATCCCTGCTAGGTCCCCACTCCCAGCCTGGAGTGGAGGAGGAAGAGAAGAGAAGAGGATGTCTGAGACCATATGGTAAGCTGATAATGGCCCCTAAAGGCGTCCAGATCCTAATCCCTGGAATCTGTGAATATGTTCCTTTATATGGAAAAGTGGATTTAGCAAATGTGATTAAATTAAGAGTGTTGAGCTGGGGAGAGTATCCTGGATTATCCAGGTGGGCTCAATGTAATCACAGTGTCCTTATAAGTGAAAGAGGGAGGCAGAGAGATATGAAGATTCTACTCTGCTGCCTTTGAAGATGGAGGGAGAAGTCGATGAATGCCTCTAGAAGGTGGAGAAGTTAAGGAAATGAATTCTCTCCTAGAGCTTCCAGAAGGAACTAGCCTTCCAGACACTTTGACTTCAGCCAGGTGAAACTGATTTCAAGACTTCTAGCATGCAGCACTGTAAGATAATTAATGTGTGGTGTTTTAAGCAACAGAGCTGGTGGTAATTTGTTGCAGCAGACAGACAAAACTAATACAGACCACCAACCCTGCTCCTGCCTGACTTGGTCCCCTCCCTACAAGGCCGGGCTGTGGCTGTGCAGTGACCCAGCACACGGGCCTAGGACCCTGTGAGTAACATCAGCTCTCGGACGTGGGACAAGAACTGGTCTAGGAGGACAGTCCCTTGGACACCCTGGTGTTCCGCCCCCAGCATCCCCCATGGAAGCTCTCACCATAAGGAGCACTGCTGATATTCCTAGGTCAGGGTGGATGGGAGCTGGGTGAGCCTAAGGTGCCACAGGCATTCCCAGGCTGCCTCTTGGTTGCCTGCAATGCTGTCACTCCCTAGGAAACTATTTGGCACCCACTGTATGCCAGGCATTGAGAACACACATGTAAACAAATCAAACAGGAACCTCCAGACCCATAGAAGTCTTATTTCTCT
>JAVSCE010012148.1:0-30370 GCA_032199065.1 Smutsia gigantea
TTATACTCCACATATAGTGAAATCATTTGATACTTGTCTTTTTCGGCTTGGCTTATTTCACTGAGCATAATACCCTCTAGCTCCATCCATGTTGTTGCAAATGGTAGGATTTGTTTTCTTCTTATGGCTGAATAATATTCATTGTGTATATGTACCACCTCTTCTTTATCCATTCATCTACTGATGGACACTTAGGTTGCTTCCATTTCTTGGCTATTGTAAATAGTGCTGCAATAAACATAGGGGTACATATGTCTTTTTCAAACTGGGCTGCTGCATTCTTGGGGTAAATTCCTAGGAGTGGGATTCCTGGGTCAAATGGTATTTCTATTTTGAGTTTTTTGAGGAACCTCCATACTGCTTTCACAATGGTTGAACTAATTTGCATTCCCACCAGCAGTGTAGGAGGGTTCCCTTTTCTCCACATCCTCGCCAACATTTGTTGTTGTTTGTGTTTTGGATGTTGGCCATCCTCACTGGTGTGAGGTGATATCTCATTGTGGTTTTTAATCTGCATTTCTCTGATGATTAGCGATGTGGAGCATCTTTTCATGTGCCTGTTGGCCATCTGAATTTCTTCTTTGGAGAAGTGTCTATTCATGTCCTCTGCCCACTTCTTAATTGGATTATTTGCTTTCTGTTGTTAAGGTGCATGAGTTCTTTATATATTTTGGATGTCAACCCTTTATCAGATACGTTTTTATGAATATATTCTCCCATACTGTAGGATGTCTTTTTGTTCTACTGATGGTGTCCTTTGCTGTACAGAAGCTTTGCAGCTTGATATAGTCCCACTTGTTCATTTTTTTTTTTGTTTCCCTTGCCCGGGGAGATATGTTCATGAAGAAGTTGCTCATGTTTATGTCCAAGAGATTTTTGCCTATGTTTTTTTCTAAGAGTTTTATGGTTTCATGACTTACATTCAGGTCTTTGATCCACCTTGAGTTTACCTTTGTGTATGGAGCTAGACAGTAGTCCAGTTTCATTCTCTTACATGTAGCTGTCCAGTTTGCCAACACCAGCTGCTGAAGAGGCTGTCATCTCCCCATTGTATATCCAAGGCACTTTTATCAAATATTAATTGACTGTATATGTTTGGTTAATGTTTGGATTTTCTATTCTGTTCCACTGGTCTGTGGGTCTGTTTTTGTGCCAATACCAAATTGTCTTGATTACTGTGGCTTTGTAGTAGAGCTTGAAGTCAGGAAGCGTAATTCCCCCTGTTTTATTCCTCCTTCTCAGGATTGCTTTGGCTATTCGGGATCTTTTGTGGTTCCATATGAATTTTAGAATTATTTGTTCCAGTTCATTGAAGAAAGCTGTTGGTAGTTTGATAGGGATTACATTGAATCTGTAGATTGCTTTAGGTAGTATAGCCATTTTGACAATATTTATTCTTCCTAGCCAAGAGCATGGGATGAATTTCCATTTGTTAGTGTTCTCTTTAATTTCTCTTAGGAGTGTCTTGTAGATTTCAGAGTACAGGTCTTTCACTTCCTTCGTTAGGTTTATTCCTAGGTATTTTATTCTTTTTGATGCAATTGTGAATGGAATTGTTTTCTGATTTCTCTTTCTGTTAGTTCATCATTAGTGTATAGGAAAGCAACAGATTTCTGTGTGTTAATTTTGTATCCTGCAACTTTGCTGAATTCAGATATTAGTTCTAGTAGTTTGGAATGGAATCTTTAGGGTTTTTTATGTACAGTATCATGTCATCTGCAAATAGGGACAATTTGACTTCTTCTTTACCAATCTGGATGCCTTGTATGTCTTTGTTTTGTCTGATTGCTGTGGCTAGGACCTCCAGTACTATGTTGAATAACAGTGGAGAGAGTGGGCATCCTTGTCTTGTTCCCGATCTTAGATGAAAACTTTCAGCGTCTCGCCATTAAGTATGATGTTAGCTGTGGGTTTGTCATATATAGCCTTTATGATGTTGAGTTACTTGCCCTCTATACCTATTTTGTTGAGAGTTTTAATCAGGAATGGATGCTGAATTTTGTCAAATGCTTTTTCAGCATCTATGGAGATGATCATGTGGTTTTTGTTCTTCTTTTTTGTTGATGTGGTGGATGATGTTGATGGATTTTCGAATGTTGTACCATCCTTGCATCCCTGGGATGAATCCCACTTGATCATGGTGTATGATCCTCTTGATGTATTTTTGAATTCGGTTTGCTAATATTTTGTTGAGTATTTTTGCATCACGTTCATCAGGGATATTGGTCTGTAATTTTCTTTTTTGGTGAGGTCTTTGCCCGGTTTTGGTATTAGAGTGATGCTGGCTTCATAGAATGAGTTTGGAAGTATTCCCTCCTCTTCTATTTTTTGGAAAACTTTAAGGAGAATCGGTGTTATTTCTTCTCTATATGTCTGGTAGAATTCAGAGGTGAATCCATCAGGCCCAGGGTTTTGTTCTTGGGTAGTTTTTTGATTACCAATTCGATTTCGTCACTGGTGATTGGTCTGTTTAGTTTTTCTGTTTCTTGCTTGGTCAGTCTTGGAAGGTTGTATTTTTCTAAGAAGTTGTCCATTTCTTCTATGTTTTCCAACTTGTTAGCATATAGATTCTCATAATATTCTCTTATGATTCTTTGTATTTCTGTGGGGTCCGTCGTGATTTTCCTTTCTCATTTCTGATTGTGTTTATGTGTGTAGATTCTCTTTTTCTCTTAATGAGTCTGGCTAGGGGTTTATCTATTTTGTTTATTTTTTCAAAGAACCAGCTCTTGGTTTTATTGATTTTTCTATTGTTTTATTCTTCTCAATTTTATTTATTTCTTCTCTAATCTTTATTATGTCCCTCCTTCTGGTGACTTTGGGCCTCATTTGTTCTTCTTTTTCCAATTTCAGTAATTGTGTCTTTAGACTATTCATTTGGGAATGTTCTTCCTTCTTTAAATAGGCCTGGATTGCAATATACTTTCCTCTTAAAACTGCCTTTGCTGCGTCCCACAGAAGTTGTGGCTTTGTGTTGTTGTTGTCATTAGTCTCCATATATTCTTTGATTTCTGTTTTGATTTGGTCGTTAACCCACTGATTAATTAGGAGAGTGTTGTTAAGTCTCCATGTATTTGTGAGCCTTTTTGATTTCTTTCTAAAATTTATTTCTAGTTTTATACCTTGGTGATCTGAGAAGTTGGTTGGTAGGATTTCAATATTTTTGAAATTACTGAGGTTCTTTTTGTGGCCTAGTATGTGGTCTATTCTGGAAAATGTTCCATGTGCACTTGAGAAGAATGTGTATCCTGTTGTTTTTGGGTGTAGAGTTCTGTAGATGTCTGTTAGGTCCATCTGTTCTAGTGTGTTGTTCAGTGCCTCTGTGTCTTTACTTATTTTCTGTCTGGTTGATCTGTCCTCTGGAGTGAGTGGTGTGTTGAAGTCTCCTAAGATGAATGCATTGCTGTCTATTTCCTCCTAAAAAGGAGTTCTTATCTTTCAGAAATACAGACTGATATATTCTAGATGAAGTAATATGATGCTTCGGATTTGCTTCAAAATAGTCTGAGAGGGTAACTACACTTATGCTGAGGATTTAATAATGTATATAATTGATGAATCACTAAGTTCACCTGAAACCAATATAATATTATACATAAACTATATTTCAATTAAAATTATTTGTAAAAAAAACAAAATAAGGGGTGCATAGTGGGTGCAATGTAGATAAAACAAGATTGGCCATGAGTTCATAAAGGTTGGAGTTGGCTAATTATTACAGAATGTTCATTTTGCTGTTCTCTAGACTTTTGTATAGATTTCTAATTTTCCATAATGAAAAGTAAAAGTAAAACTTGATTACTGGAACTATGCCTTCTATAAGCACACTGCCCTTAATTCAGAGCTAGCTTTGAATACACTCCTAGAACAGACTCCAATTATATAATTAGTATATGTGCAGCTGTCAACGAAATGTGACTTAATAAAGTATTAGATGTCCTAGTTTTGTATAATCCCGAGTCATGTCACCACTTATGAGTCATTTTCCAAATCCATGGAAACTCCTTACTGTTAAGCACATAGTTCAGTCCACGTTTAGCTTTTTGTTTTCTCGTAAACACAGGGTTGAATTAGGGTGGTACTGCATTTTGTAGGTCCGTGAAATTATGTTTTGTTCATAGGGTTCTACTAAACACAGAGGTTCTCAACTTACCCTGAGCCATTCCATAGTTCATTTCACATGTAGGAAATTCATGTTTCAAACACTTGTAAGAAATGAAACTTCTGTCCTAACCCTTCAGTGACTACCCGCCAAATGAAACACACTCCTTCCTTTAACCTACAAGGCTTGGCAACCCTACCTACTTCTGCCTCATTTCTCATCACGTCTCCCTTGCAGTGTACATCTCAACAGCAATAACTATAATCACAATAGCCAACACTTATTGAGCACTTACTATGTGCCAGGCACTCAGTTTTCCAAGTACTTTCCACATAATAATTCATCAATCCTCACAACAACCCATGAGGTAGGTACTATTATTCCCATTTTACAGATGAAGAAACTGAGGGACAAGTTGAGTAATTTGCCCAGAGTCACACAGTAAGTGGCTGAACTGAGATTTGATCCAGGCTATGTGGCTCCAGCAGCTCTTTTAAGTTTTCCCAGAAATGACGTAGAATTCTAGGTCACCATGCATTTGCCCATACTCCATCTCTGGTCAGGAACTGTAGGCAAAAGCTTACTCACTTTTTAAAGGCATTGTTTAAGCGTCCCCTTTTCTCTGTGGTAGTTCTCTTTTCTTCCACATAGACAAGACTTCATGACATTTCTCTCTTTTTGTTTTCTGAAATAAAATAAGCAACTTAACGAAAATCCATCAACATCATCCACCACATCAACAAAAAGAAGAACAAAAACCACATGATCATCTCCATAGATGCTGAAAAAGCATTTGACAAAATCCAGCATCCATTCCTGATTAAAACTCTCAACAAAATGGGTATAGAGGGCAAGTACCTCAACATCATAAAGGCTATATATGACAAACCCACAGCTAACATCATACTTAACGGCGACACGCTGAAAGCTTTTCATCTAAGATCTGGAACAAGACAAGGATGCCCACTCTCTCCACTGTTATTCAACATAGTACTGGAGGTCCTAGCCACAGCAATCAGACAAAACAAAGACATACAAGGCATCCAGATTGGTAAAGAAGAAGTCAAATTGTCACTATTTGCAGATGACATGATACTGTACATAAAAAACCCTAAAGATTCCATTCCAAAACTACTAGAACTAATATCTGAATTCAGCAAAGTTGCAGGATACAAAATTAACACACAGAAATCTGTTGCTTTCCTATACACTAATGATGAACTAACAGAAAGAGAAATCAGAAAAACAATTCCATTCACAATTGCATCAAAAAGAATAAAATACCTAGGAATAAACCTAACGAAGGAAGTGAAAGACCTGTACTCTGAAAACTACAAGACACTCCTAAGAGAAATTAAAGAGGACACTAACAAATGGAAAAGCATCCCATGCTCTTGGCTAGGAAGAATCAATATTGTCAAAATGGCTATACTACCTAAAGCAATCTACAGATTCAATGCAATCCCTATCAAACTACCAACAGCTTTCTTCAATGAACTGGAACAAATAATTCTAAAATTCATATGGAACCACAAAAGACCCCGAATAGCCAAAGCAATCCTGAGAAGGAGGAATAAAACAGGGGGAATTACACTCCCTGACTTCAAGCTCTACTACAAAGCCACAGTAATCAAGACAATTTGGTATTGGCACAAAAACAGACCCACAGACCAGTGGAACAGAATAGAAAATCCAAACATTAACCCAAACATATACAGTCAATTAATATTTGATAAAAGTGCCTTGGATATACAATGGGGAGATGATAGCCTGTTCAGCAGCTGGTGCTGGAAAAACTGGACAGCTACATGTAAGAGAATGAAACTGGACTACTGTCTAGCCCCATACACAAAGGTAAACTCAAGGTGGATCAAAGATTTGAATGTAAGACATGAAACCATAAAACTCTTAGAAAAAAACATAGGCAAAAATCTCATGGACATAAACATGAGCAACTTCTTCATGAACATATCTCCCCGGGCAAGGGAAACAAAAGCAAAAATGAACAAGTGGGACTATATCAAGCTGAAAAGCTTCTGTACAGCAAAGGACACCATCAGTAGAACAAAAAGACATCCTACAGTATGGGAGAATATATTCATAAAAAACGTATCTGATAAAGGGTTGACATCCAAAATATATAAAGAACTCATGCACCTTAACAAACAGAAAGCAAATAATCCAATTAAGAAATGGGCAGAGGACATGAATAGACACTTCTCCAAAGAAGAAATTCAGATGGCCAACAGGCACATGAAAAGATGCTCCACATCGCTAATCATCAGAGAAATGCAGATTAAAACCACAATGAGATATCACCTCACACCAGTGAGGATGGCCAACATCCAAAACACAAACAACAACAAATGTTGGCGAGGATGTGGAGAAAAGGGAACCCTCCTACACTGCTGGTGGGAATGCAAATTAGTTCAACCATTGTGGAAAGCAGTATGGAGGTTCCTCAAAAAACTCAAAATAGAAATACCATTTGACCCAGGAATTCCACTCCTAGGAATTTACCCTAAGAATGCAGCAGCCCAGTTTGAAAAAGACAGATGCACCCCTATGTTTATCGCAGCACTATTTACAATAGCCAAGAAATGGAAGCAACCTAAGTGTCCATCAGTAGATGAATGGATAAAGAAGATGTGGTACATATACACAATGGAATATTATTCAGCCATAAGAAGAAAACAAATCCTACCATTTGCAACAACATGGATGGAGCTAGAGGGTATTATGCTCAGTGAAATAAGCCAAGCCGAAAAAGACAAGTATCAAATGATTTCACTCATATGTGGAGTATAAGAACAAAGAAAAAAACTGAAGGAACAAAACAGCAGCAGACTCACAGAACCCAAGAACGGACTAATAGTTACCAAAGGGAAAGGGACTGGGGAAAATGGGCGGGAAGGGAGGGATAAGAGGGAAAAAGGGGCATTACGATTAGCAGATGTAATGTTGGGGGGGCACGGGGAGGGCAGTACAACTCAGAGAAGACAAGTAGTGATTCTATAGCATCTCACTACGCTGATGGACAGTGACTGTAATGGGGTTGGTGGGGGGGACCTGATGAAGGGGTAGTTTAATAACGTAATATTGCACATGTAATTGTAAATTAATGATAATAAAATAAATTATATTAAAAAAAAAAAGTATACAGAAAAAAAAAATAAGCAACTTAAGATATCATTGTTAGTGGTGTGGACCAGAGACAAGATCTCAATATAGGTATAAGCCAGTGCTTACAGCTTTGCCTCGATAGAATTATATTCTAGTACGGAAAATTTCAATCAGAGAAAAGTAGAATAGTATAAGGAATCTCCGTAGATTCGTTACCCAGTTTCAATGGCCATCAATTCACACCCATCTTGTTTCATCTAAGCCTCCACCCATTTAGCCCTCCTCACTGGATGATGTTGAAGCAAACCCAGGTAGCCTATCGTTTTTATCCATGAATATTTCAAGATTTCACTGTAAAGGATAATTCTTTTGAACAAGTTAGCCATACATCATTATTGTAACTCAAAAATTAAAAAATAATTCTTCAATATCATCAATTCTCTAGTCAGTTACTTTTCCTCTCTCTTTATTCATCAGTTTTCAGAATAAATGTGTTGGTTCATTGGCATCCTCCAAAAGTAGCCAGTAATATTTTTTACCATCATTAGTCCCTCACAGCTAGTTGGTATATTTCAATCTATTGCAGTTTTTACTCTTTTTGGTGCTCAAATGGCCCCATCTTTGGCCAGTGGGAGCCTTTTAAACTTGGTTAATATGACTCCAGTAATTTCCAATCACTTCCTTGCTTTGGGGTGTGACAAGACTTTTAAAATAGAATATAATTACATAATGATTACTATATTTACATCGTTCCAAGTTCAATAATGATATGTTGTATTTTTAAAAATCTACCTTCTCTCCCTCTCCCCCCTTCTTTCCTCCCTCCTTCCTCCCATAGGAAGCCATTTTATCTTCTTTTTTAATTGACTTTTTTTTAAAAAGCTGTTATATAATTTTGGCTTACCCTTCCATTAAAAATATGTAGTCAGCTACTTTAAATATATATATATTCAAAAAGTAACTTCCTAACAGTAGAATTCCTGGATCAAAATGTGTATAAATTGAAAACTTTGATAAATATTGCCAAACTTCCTCCAAAATACTTACTCAATTTTCTACTTCTGTCAGGCATTCCAATCGGGGGACACCTCCCTGCATGTTTGGTGAGACCTCAACCCAGGAGAGGGTTCATGACTCTGATCGAGAAAGAATTCACTAACAGATTGGACAAGTGTAGGTAAGGAAGGAATTCATTAAAGCGAGAGTAGTAGTAAATGTCAGCAGCCATGCAGGCAGTAGAGAGCAAGAAAGAACAGAGGGAGGAAGGGAAAGTTCACTGAACTGCTTGGCATAGGGCAGATCCCTTGCCCACTCCTGAAGCCAGAATCACCTGGTGTCCAGTGTCCACTTGATTTGCACATGGGCACTAAGCCACTATCACCCCCAGGATTTGGGGGAGCCTCAGAGCACTGGATGGAGTGAGATTATGTTCTGAGAACTTCCCAAAACCAAGAAAGGAGATTTTCAGGCAGGCTACTAAGGAGCATGACGGTACAGCTGCAGTCCTGTCCAGGTCACTCAAGTGATGGGAACTTGCAAGCCCAAATCAGAGATCTCGGTAGCCCTTCCCTACTTGTCTGAAGGTTTGTGCTTATGTTTAGAAAATTGAAATAGCGAAGTAACAAAGATGCTTACCACTGAGAAATGGGTCTCTTATTAACCTCGCCACAGGCTTGGAAGAGCACAGAGATAAAATGCAATAAGCCGAGGAGCAAGAAGGTTTGATTTAAGGCAAAGTACACACTTGAAGAAAGGGGGTGCACTCAGCCTCAGAGGAGAGGCGTGCTTAAAGGGTTAGGATTTGGGTTTTTAAGGATTTCAAGAATGAGGTAAAGAGCCAAAGGGAATGTAGACTGATGTGTGGTCTCGTGCTGTCTATCTCCTGACCTGTGGTCTTACTGAGACAGGGACTGTGGACTTACGCAGAGTAGGGTGAGAGCCTCCGGAGAAAAAGCAGAGCAAGGTAATTACAGTCAGAGCAATGTAACAATGTGCAAAGAAGTCCCTATGGAAACTCTGTGTTCAGCATTACCCAAAGTCAGGGTCACACTAACTCTCTAGGGTAAAGATACCAGACTAGGAATATAGACATCTTCAGTGAGATCAGCTAAAGGTCAAAAGGCCAGGAGCAACTTCGCCTGGAATGTTTGAGCGTTCTGCAGATAAAGAGAAATGTCTCAGCAAAACCCATGACTTCACTGTATCAGTTAGATCATGACACTGTAAATTTTACCTTAGCCTGCTAAAAGGCCCAGCTTATTTTTAACTGTACCTATGTGCTGTATTTCCTTCTCTGATCCTAATGAAGTAATCTGCAACCTATGAAAAAGAATAATTTAGTAAGCAAGCCCAACTATAAACAGCCCAAGAAGTTAAGAAGATTCTTAACACACTTTAGCAAACAGGCAACAACCCAGCCCACCTTGGGGGCAGGGCAGGTGGTCTTAATTGACATGCTCCCAGAGAGAAACTGCTATGCTGAGAAAGAATCAGAGCAGCAAATTTCTTCTCTTACTCATCAAAAATGAGCATTCTGGGACCACTCAACAAGTCTGCACTCCTAGCCCTTTACCCCAATTCCTGAAAATCCTCAACCAACTATAAATCCCCTAGAAAACACACCACCCCGGACTCTCTTGTCCCTTCCTGGTGTGAGCCAGGAGCTCTGTCCTTTCACTTTATCTCTAAATAAAAGCCTCTACCCTGGCTTTCCTACTTTGGGTGTTTGCTAAGTTCATTCTTCGAGTCCACAAACAAGAACCCCGGCATCATTATGATGTCTATCTCCAGTGATAGAGACATTAATATCATCATTCCTCTAGATAAACCTAACACAAGGAATTTATTGATCCTGTATGTCTCCAAGATAATGGCTACCCTCAAGCAGTGGAAACATACTGTTTAGAACTGTTTTCCCTGCCTTAAGATAGGGTTGATTGTTGGCTAATTACTATAAAATGTTAGGAACCTTACCTCCTAGCTTCCTAGTTTTAAAAATGGAGTCTTAGCCTTAATATGGAGTCCTTCCTGTTCTCACCAACTATTTGTATCTTGGCATTTTCATCATAGGCAGGAAAAATGAATCATGATACTTGTCCCGTGTTCCTGCTCTACCTCACTTCTACCTACTATGTATCATCAGAGTTCTTCATACCCTCATCTACACTGGATATTATTAAGTATATACATTTTTATCAATCTGAAAAGTGAAAATATTTCTTTGGTTAGAGTATCTTCACTTATGAGTGAAACTGAGCATATTTTCACCTGTTTATTCGCTATTTATTTTTTGTGAACTTCCCATTCATATCTTTTGTTCACTTTCTATCCACTTTTTGTCTTATTGATTTATAAATTAAAGAAGTTAGCCCTTTGTTTTGGGTACTGGACCTGATTTGGGGTTATTTCCCCACACATCCAACAAGCAGTTCTTGAGATAACAGCTGGATCTCCCACAACTGGACTCAATTCTGACACTATCTACCCAGAGAGAGCATCAGATTCCACAGACTGAGAGCTCAGTCCCATAAGATGGCCTCCACACACACACTTCACATGCCAGTCACAAGCCCAAGTTTCCTGTACTTCTGACTGACTGGCTATAAATCAGAGGTTCCCACAACACCCTCCTTGGGTCTGATAATTTGCTGGAGTGGCTCATAGAACTCAGAGAAATATTTTACTGACTAGATAACTGGTTTATTATAAAAGGATGTAACTCAGGAACAGCTTGATGGAAGAGATGCAAAGAGCAAGGTATGTGCAAGGAGCTTCCATGATCTCTGAACACACCACTCTCCCCACATCTCCACAGTGTTCTCCAACCTGGAAGCTCTCCAAATCCCATCGTTCTGGGTTTTAGTGGAGGTTTCGCTACATAGTCATAAATGATTAAATTATTGGCTATTGGTGATTGGACTCAATCTCCATCTCCTTCCCCTTCCCCCACAGAGGTCCCGGGGTGACTGAAAGTTCCAATCCTCTTATCACAAGGCTGGTTCCCCTGGCAACCAGCCCCCTCCAGAGGTAAGTTTCAGTCACCTTATTAACATAACAAGTGACACCTTTATTGCTTCCCTTACTTGGGAAATTCCAAGGGTTGGGGGAGCTGTGAGCTGGAACCTTGGACAAAGACCAAATTACATATGAGAAATGAATGACCAAATGAATATTTCTTGTAAATCACAATATCACACCCTTTGTCTTTCATGTGTTGCAAACATTTCTCCCAGTTTATCATTTGTTGATTTTGTTTTGGGTATACTCAGTCATTTAGGCATTTTTCAGCTATATCTTGTATAGTGTATCTTAAACTGAATTTTGCTCTGACATCAGATTTAGCTATATCCTATACATTTTGACATATAATGTTTTCTTGACAAAAATTTTTCAATATTATTATTCTAGATTTTTTGAAAATTTTGGTTTATACACTGATGCAAGAATCGTTTAAGAGAGATTTAAAAATTTTTTTCTAAGCTATTGCAGTTTTGTGATTTGTTCTTGTTAAAAAAAATCCAAGTTTATTGCATGGAGAATGTGGTATGTATCCATTCTACTTTGTGGAATTTTTTGAGCTTTCCTTGGCCTAATATGAGGATCAATGATTATTAATGTTCCACCTAAAAGGTGTATTCATGGTTATAAGGGAATGAACTTGATATAATTATTAATTATACTGTTTTTTCTGTGTCAACTAGGTCTGTCCTAAGCTGACAAATATAAATTAAAGTCTCCTGTTGCTGTTGTGCTTCCATTATTTGTTTCTTGCATTTCCTGGAAGTTACAATTTTTGCATGTTGCCACTTTATTATTTAGTACATACATATTTATGACAGAGCATTATTATGAACTGTTCCCTTTGTTGTTACAAGTGCTTCTTCAGTCATTCTGGAATTCCAGTGCTAAATTTTGAACTATGTCATTCTTTGTTTTCTGGCCATTTAACATGTTTGCAGTTAGTGTTTACTTGTGTGTTCCTTTTCTTTAGGCTTCTAAGAATCCAACTACTACAAATACAGTTAGTGCTGGAGATTTGTTGCAAGGGTTCCTGATGGTAACTTTGGGACCCTTGGTAAGATAGGGAACATTGTTCTTGTCATTTCACCTGGCAATCATTTGGAATTTCATCACTTCCAAAGCTGATGTCTTAGTGCAGCCCCTTATTGCAGCTCCCTCTCATGTCACTTCCCAAAGAGAGGCTTTAACCACTACCACCCAATATAGGTGCCTCTGTTGGTGATGCAGGAGTTCTTGTTCACGAAGCCGAAGAATGAGCTTCATAAACACCCAAGGTAGGAGAGCAAGGTACAGGCTTTTATTTAGAAATAAAGTGAGAGAAAAGAGCTCCTGGCTCATGCCATGAGGGGACAAGAGAGTCCGGTGTGGTGCGTTGTCTAAGGGTTTTATAGGCAGTTGAGGATTTTTCAAGAACATGAAAAAAAGGTTTAGGGGTGTAGACCTGCCACGTGTGTCTGAACACCCCGAATTAACACAAGGAATTCCGCCCCCCCCATCTCTCTCCGGAACACCTGCATCCTGGTCTAGGAGCATCTCAAAAGGCAGCCTGCCCAGCCCCCAAGGTGGGCTGAGATATTGTCTGTTTGCTAAAGAGTAAGTTAAGAATCTTGCTTCTTAAACTTCCTGGGTGTTAAAATGCAATCTTATCTTTAGGTGGAATCTTTCTTGCCTTTTACTATGTTGTTTACAGCTGGGTCTGCATGTTAAATTAGTTCACCCAGTTTGCAAAACCACCCCATCAGATCTGAAAGAGGAAAGACAGCACATAGGCCTGGGCCTTTTAGCATGCTAAAGTGAATCTTACAAGTGATTAGCATAATAACAACATGGGGTACTCTTCTTTATCTGGGGAACATTAACTGATCTTACTGACGAATGACCCTAGAGCTTAATGTTTAACACAGAGTTTTGGTAGGGGGTTTCCTTGCATGTAGTTACATTGCTCTGACTGCAAATATTCTGCCTTGCTTTTCCGGAGGCCCTCCCCCTACTCTGACTACACCCACAGTCCCTGGCTCATTGGGATGAGTTGTTACCCTGTCTCCACGCAGGGTTGTCTTCTGCTCAGACATCAACTTCTGGTCTCATCAGCTGTTGCCAAGGTAGCAGGAGGGGTCTCAATACATGGGGAAAGAAACTTTGTAATCTGGACAAGCACCAAATGGGGCCCCCCCTTCCTCCCAGGAAGCAATGTAATTGGCAGCCATTTCAAGGCTTCTGGAATCTGGCACAGAGCCTGGGCAGGAAAGTTAGCATAGCAGGCCTGAGGCTGTTTTCCTTAAAAGGCCTGTTTACAAGGTTGGCCCTTGGTTAGTGTTACTGGCTAAATATTGTCCTCTCTTCATGTACCTAAATTCATATGTTGAAGCCCTAACCCTCAATGAGACTGAATTTGGAAATGGGGCCTTTAAGGTGGTAATTAAGGCTAAATAAGGTCATAAGGGTGCAGCCTTGATCCTTAAAAGAAGCCCTGTACTTAAAAGAAGAGGAAGAGATCCCAGAGATCTCTCTTTTCATGCATGCACAGAGGAAAGGCCATATGAGGACATAGTGAAAAAGCGGATGTCTACAAACCAGGAAGATAGTTCTCACCAGAAACCAACCCTGGTGGCTACCTCAATCTTGGACTTCTAGCCTCCAGAACTTTCAGAAAATAAATTTGGGGAGGGTTCTCACCATTCTCTAAATAATGAGTGGCTCACTGGACTTAAACTATACAAACACTGTGGTTTATGCTGAACACCTGCTTTCCTTCTGGGCATCTGGGATTTTGGTACATGCTATCCAAAGGGTGCCTGTGTGACTGGCCTCTGACAACACTCTTGAACTCAGGCTCATTCTTTTTTATGGCTGAATACTATTCCATTGTAGAGATAGACCACATTTTGTTTATCCATTCATTAGTTGATGTGCTTCCTTAAATTTTGTACTCTAGATACTTTGTTCACTTAATCCTAATGCTGGGAGGTGAGTCCAAGAAGCAGTAAGGTCTAAAATGGGTGTTCCTGAAAGCCAGGTGGCTGTCCTCCAATCCCTGACTCAGGGTCCCTGGCTCCTGACATATCATGGCTCTGCTTTCTTCACCAAGTTGTGTAAAAGTTTTGTTGAATCTTTAATTTTTATGTGTCAATGGAAAGCAACCTGCATACAAAAACATAAACATCCAGATTAGCTGGGAGGAAAACAAGAATAAATTCTTTGCAAGTTTTAATTACAATTTTCTAAATTACAGGTTTTAAAGAAAGTTTCATGGTTTTAAATATAATCCAATAACTCATGGTTAATAAGAATTATTCAATAGCTCTTTAAGGGGGCTTTAAATGATACAAACCTGTAATTATAGCACAACTTCTATACAAATGGTAGCTGTTGATAAAATTAAACATGAAGATCTTTCTACTTCAGAAAACTATATTTCCCTCTGTTTTCTCTACTTCACCCCACCCTTGAACTGGAGACATTTTATTGAACAATTTTAACCAATAGTATTTGTATTCGTTATCTTTTGCTGTGTAACAAATTATCTCCAAACTTAGTGGCTTAAAACTATAAACATTTATTATTTTCCACATTTTCAGAGGGACAGGAGTCCAGGGGCACTTTAGCTATGTGGTTCTAGCTCCAGCTCTCTCACGATGTTTTGGCCATGATAGTGGTTGGGGCTGCGGTCTGATCTGAAAGGCTGTTTGGGCAGAAGGATCTGCTTCCAAGCTCATTCACATGGCTGTTTGCAGGAAGCCTCAGTTCCTCACCACATGGGACTCTTCATAGGGCTTCTTTATACATCATCACAACATGACATGTGGCTTCCCCCAGAGATGATCTGAGAGAGAGAGCAAGAAGGAAAGCTTCAATACCTTTTATGAGCTAGTCCTGGTAGTTAAACACTCACCTCACCAAATTCTGTTCATTAGAAGTGAGTCACTAAGTCTAGCTTACTCTCAAGGAGAGGGAAATTAAGCACCACCATCTCCTGAATGGAGGAGTATCAAAGAATTCATATTCTAAAACCACACCACCAATATATTACAAGTTAACTTTCTTTAATAATTTCCTAATGAAAGATAACGTGGAACCTAGTATATCTTATACATAAACCACAGGCAGTGCATGTAGGACCCTGCTCTATGCCCTGAGCTGCAGGGGGCCGCACGCTTTGGAGTGCTTTCCTCAGAATGATCTGAAACGAACGCCCTTTGGTGGTGGGGACTGGCTGGTGCCAGAAGTACCATTTGAGTGAGGAGCCCGGAGTCTGGCCTAGGACCCCTGTGGGCCATGATCTCCATTTCTCCTTTTTGGAGGTGCTCTCTCTTACCTTCTACCCTATGTATGGGGTCAGACAGATGCCCTGATGACCTCTGGTACTTACATCAATGATGCTGACCCAAGGCTCCAGGCGGCCAGTGTTCCAGGGGAATGACCTGGCAAGTTGAACACACCTGCTGGCTGGACTGGCATTTGTTTTACAGGATCTCATGAGACTGGGCCATCAGAATGGTGGTGACATGCTGATTTTGAGTGAATTTCATTTATGGCCTTTTACAGGCTATGTTCAAAGCTCTAGGTCTAAACAATGTACTGCCAGCTCTTGGCCTTGAGCTGTATGTGTGGGTCATGCACCTGCTCTCACCGGTCAGTATTCCAACTACGGCAGAAGTGGTGGCAGGCGCCTTACCCTGCCTGACCCCTGCCACTGATATCCAGGCAAGCCATTCTTTCCGCAGGCTGCAACCATGTATCAGGGGTATCAGGTAGGCCTCTGGGCCATGTGTACCTCCTTCAAGGACTTTTGAGACTAGTGCTCTGCAACTCCAACAGAGTCTCTCAACTCACCAATGTGGTGACACCGCGCTCCTCCAGGTCAGTCTCAAGCCATACCAGGAATAGACGTTCTTTGTATAAATGGGCCTTCTCTTTTCACTCTGCTGTGGGCCCCTTGCCTAGCCTTCCCCCTGGTGGTGGTGTGTGGAAGGCAGAGCTGCAGTCAAGCTTGCAGTAGGTCTCATTCCAGGAATGCAGCGAGTACTGTTTAAAGAGTTCAAGAGAAGTCATGGTTAGATGTGTTGTTCTACATTTTGCTATAAAATTCCGAACAGTAAATTTAACATGACCAGAAAATGAAGTGTTGTTCACATTTGCCTGCATACTCTGTGTAAGGCTGGCTTTTGGAGTCCTTACCAACAAAGCCCAGTAACAACTTCTAGAAGTCACCGGAAGCCAGTATTCCTAGGCAGCCCAATGGATGATGCAGTGTCACAAGTCAGATGTAACCAGCATTAAGTAAATGGTATTAGGGACCTGAAGAGGCAAGAAGGTCTATAGTTTTCCAGTACAAACAGATTCTAAAGAGCCATGGCATTGTAATAATGGTGGTACTACCTTCTTGTGGTGGGAGAAGAAGTCAATCAGGAATGGCACTGTGAAATAATAGAACATATATATACATATATATATATATATCGGTCTCTGTTCCTGTTCCTAGCACAGAGCTTCTGAAACCCTTGTAATTTCCTAAGTGATAAGAGCACTAAGAGCATCTTTTATTCTATTAAGGTGGCTCTGGTGGGCTTCTGGATGGCTCCTGGATGGGGGATGGTCAACAGAAATGCCAAGTCATGATTAGAAGCGTGGGATTTTCAGCCTCACGCCCCCATCCTCCAAAGAGGGGAGAGGGGCTGATAATGGAGTTAATAATTGATCAGGCCTACATGAAGAGGCCTCCATAAACCACAATAGAACCGATTTTGAGGTTAGCAGTCACATCCACACCTGGAGGGTGACACACCCCAACTCCAAGGGACAGGAGCTCCCGTGCTCAGGATCCTCCCAGACCTGGCCCTGTGTATCTGTTCAACTGGCTGCTCACCTGTATCCTTTCTCATGTCCTTTAATAAACTGGTAAAGGTAAGTGTTTTCCTGAGTTCAATGAACCACTCGAACAAATTCATCAAACCTGACAGGGGAACTGTGGGAAGCTCCAATTTGTAGCCACAACTTCTGTGGATAACTTGGGGTCTACTATGTGCAATTGGTGTCTGAAGTGGGGGATGGGAGACAGTCTTGTGGGACTGAGCCCTTAACCTGTAAGATCTGACTCTATCCCGAGGTAGAAAGTGTCAGAATTGAGTTAAACTGTAGGGCACCCAGCTGGTGTCACAGAATTGCTTGGTGGGGCAAAACCCCTACACATCTGTTGTCAGAAGTGAAGTGTTCTGTGAGAGCATAAAGAAGACACACAGCAAAGAGAAGCACAGAAGGAGGTGAAAAATTGGATGTTTTTCCCCTTTGTGTACATTTGACAATAAAGAACATAAATGGAGAGCATAAGATGGTTCCCAGACTTGAATAGGAGGAGATGGAGCCTGGACACTACAGGGATTCTTCAGGTGCAATGACTGGACAATAAACAAATAACCTAAGTCCTTCTCTACACTTTGTTCTAAATCTTCATCAGTTAAGTCACACTTCTTCATATAGACCCATGATTTTATAATATATTTTTTAATCCAAATTGCTTATATAGACAGAAGCCCTGCAGAAAATATTTGTCTGGGACCCCACACACCTTAGGAGCAACATGGTAGGCACCCCCTAGGATGGTCCCTAGTGATCCCTGCTTCTGGTGTTCATGCCTTGTGAAATCCCCTCTCCTTGAGTGTGGCCTGGATTTATGGACTCACTTCTAAGAAACAGAAAATGGCAGAAATGAGGGAATATCATCTCTGAGGTTAGTTTATAAAAAGACTGCAGCTTCCACCTTAGGTGCACTCTCTCTCACCTGCTGGCTCTCTCTTGCTCTTGCTCTCTCATTCCCTCCCTCAGCTGGAGCCCAGCCAGTGTGTACAGAAGTCCAGGCTATCCTGTTGGAATGGCCACATGAAGAAGAAAGGCCCCAGAGGATGAAAGAGGACATGGAGGAGAACTGAGCACCCAGCCAGCAGCCAGTACCAATAACCAGTTATGGAAGTTGCCCTTCTTGGAAGTGGACCTCCCAGCCCCAGTCAGGTCTTCAGACTGCAGCCCCAGATGCAACCTCATGAGAAACCCTGAGCCACAACTGTCCAGATAAGCTGCACTCAGATTCCAGATGAATAGAAGTTGTGAGATAACAAATGTTTGTGCTTTTAAGTCATTCCAAGAAAAAAATTTTTTAAACAGAATGTATCTAAGGATAATGATTAAGCCAATTTTCAAAGAACTCAGTGAATGCCACATCTGAATTATGAAAATGAACAAAATTTTTATAGAGAAAAATATTGAGATATAATATATAATAGGTCTTCAACATACTACACATACTATGCCAAGAATATTAAGTAAAGAGATTCAGTAAGTCTGCAGCAGGTTCTAAACATCTGTATTTTAATACAACTTTATGGGTAAGTCAGATGTGCATTGAGAACTACTGGCCTCAAAGATGCTATATTTATTTATTTTTATTTTATTTTTTACCATTTTAACCATTTTTTTATTAAGGTATTATTGATATACACTCTTATGAAGGTTTCACATGAAAAAACAATGTGGTTACTACATTTAACCATATTATCAAGTCCCCACTCACCCCAATTCAGTCACTGTCCATCAGTGTAGTAAGATGACACAGATTCACTGCCTTCTCTGTGCTACACTGCCTTCCCCGTGATCCACCACACCATGTGTACTAAACAAAATACCCCACAATCCCTTTCTCCCACCCACCCCACCCACTCTCCCACACCCCTCCCCTTTGGTAACCACTAGTTCCTTCTTGGGAGTCTCTGAGTCTGCTACTATTTTGTTCCTTCAGTTTTGCTTCATCATTATACTCCACAAATGGGGGAAATCATTTGGCACTTGTCTTTCTCCACCTGGCTTATTTCACTGAGCATAATATCCTCCAGCTCCATCCATGTTGTTGCAAATGGCAGGATTTGTTTCCTTCTTATGGCTGAATAGTATTCCATTGTGTATATGTACCACCTCTTCTATATCCATTCATCTACTGATGGACACTTAGGTTGCTTCCATATCTTGGCTATTGTAAAAAGTGCAGTAATAAACATACGGGTGCATATGTCTTTTTGAATCTGAGTTGTATTCTTTGGGTAGATTCCAAGGAGTGGGATTCCCAGGTCAAATGGTATTTGTATTTTTAGTTTTTTGAGAAACCTCTATACTGCTTTCCACAATGGTTCAACTAGCTTACATTCCCACCAGCAGTGTATGAGGGTTCCCCTTTCTCTGCATCCTTGCCAGCATTTGTTGTTCTTAGTCTTTTGGATGGTGGCCATCCTTACTGGTGTGAGGTGATATCTCATTGTGGTTTTAATTTGCATTTCCCTGATAATTAATGATGTGGAGCATCTCAAAGATGCTATATTTAAATAGAAAGAGTAAGATGGTGACCAAGTAAACATTTATAATAATAACTGACTTGGCTAATCACTCTTATTGTTGTTGTCTAATATCATTGGGCAAAGTGCCACCAGGGCTCTGACAATTATAGGAAAACTCAATGGAAATATTTCATAAGAGTTTTGCTTAGTGTTTGAGTTACAACATATTATGAAAAGCAAGGGCAAAAATCTCCAGGGACTTCCCATAAAACATACACTTTCTAAAATATTTATATTAATAACATTTTAACCATACAAAAAAATTTAACCTAGGGAAGGCCAAGGCGCTCTTCTAATTTGCCAACTCTTCCCATGTAACTCATCAATACTAGCATATCAGATAAGTGGATGTATTTCTAGCATTTCTTTTTATAAGGAAAAGAAAAAATCTTTTTGAATTTCCAGAGGTTATGTGTGAAATCTCAGAGATAGTTTTAAGTGGAGAAGAGATCCTAAAAGTTGAATTTTATTTTATTTTATTCTATATTTAGGTCTGATTTGGGGATGGCAAAAATCAAAACATTGTCAGAGAAGATCGGAACACTTGATGAAGATTGGATCATAGGTGCCTGAGAAATAATACTGGTTACCTATTTAACCAAAGTGACACTAAAACATAAAAATAAAGAGAAAGCAGCATGATTGTAAAGAACTTAAGTGAGAAAACATTGATAATCAGAGAAGACATAATTGTTTTTATTAAGCCAAAATTATTAAACTAGTCTCATTCGCCAAAGATTTATCTTAATTATGTGAACTTGGATTCTTTAAAAGTCTCTAGGTTGGTTTCTGAAGGAAGAATCTTTTCAAGTCTAGCATGCAAATTGTTAAAAGTTCAATTTCCTCCTTTCCTTGGAATTAGGACTATTTGATTTGTGTTAGCGTTTAGGTATCTCTACATTCCAATCAGAACAGAACTCCTTGAAGAGATTTCACAGAACAATTTGTTGACGCCTTCTGGAGACAGGAAAATGTTGCACCCTCACACATCACACACTGAAGTACAGACACACAGAAAGCTTAAAACTTCAATTCTACACTGACAGCTCTGGGGCAAGAGCTGCAAGTGGCATAGACTAACAAACCAGATGCCCTGTCCTCTCATGTCCAACATCCCTCCACCCATTCATACACAGATGACACCAAACGGTCAGATCATAAAGCCAAATCCCCAGGAATTGCTGCCACCAGTGGGCAATACCTTGGCTACAACAAAGCCCAAACAAACATTTAACACACAAATGGATGGCTATTTTCCGTTGTTTGGCCCCTCCAGGGAGCTGGGTGATATGTGGTAAAAATGTCTTTTTCCTGCACTTTGGTTATTCACTGCTGCTGGAATAGCTGTTCTCAAACTCCTCATCTATCTCTTTGCACTCCTGCTCAAGAACCTGCAGTGGCTCCCTCCTTCCTGTTACCACATGGATCCAATTATTTCCTCAGCCTCCATGCCAGCCTATCATGTGGCAGAATATTCACTGTGGCCATGGTGCTCACTGTGTGTCACAAGTTATCACAAGCAAGGCCAGGGCTGGCTTCTGCTCTGAGTCTGCATCACTGGATGGATTTTGGGGGCCATTGGGAACGTGTTTCCTGACAGGGCAGAGGTTTGGCCTGTTCTGTTCACTGCTGTATCCTGGCACAGTGCCTGGCAAACCATAGAGATTCAGTCCACATATGTCAGAAGAATGCAGTCCTCAGCCCTCTGCTGAGCCCGGAAGAAACTGAGGCAGAGCGTGGTGAGGTGACTGGCTCAAGACCATGGGTTGAACAATGGGGAAACCAGGATTTTACCTGGGCCCCCAGTTACTTACCCAGTGGCCATTTCTTCTCTCCCCAGTCCCTCCCCTCATGCCTTCCCTGGCAGTGGTAGGGAATGCGGCTGGGCACCCCCCAGGCCCCTCTCAAGGAAGCACTTGCTGCTCAGCGGCCTCCAGCTGTCAGCTCCGCAGGCAGTCCTCAGCTGCTCACAGCCACCCCCTGAGGTTCTACTCTGTCCTGGCCAGCCACTGCTGGTGACAGAGCGAGGCAAAGGTATAGAGCCCAGTGTTTCCTCCCAGGAGCAGCCACTCGGGATAGGCCATCCTCCTCCAGAGCTCCCCCTGGGCTGGCCTAGGCTTTGTGGGAACCTGTGTCGCCCATCAGCTGACCCTGTGCCCAATCCCACGTCCTCCCACTTCCCACCACAGGAATCAATTCCAACAAATGTTTTATACTCCAAATTCTGCTTTCAGACAACTTGCAACACTGGCTGTCCGGTGAAAGCCCAAGAAAATGTCCCAGTGATCTCAAGGGCCTTAACATTGCCTCCACCAGGAATTACACCAGTTTGGGGAAAGCAGATGAATGGTATGGCTACCTTGTTTATCATCTGTCTGACTAGTTGAAAGAGTCGCTAAAGCTCACCTGAGAAAATTGGAGGGGCGTGGCACAAAGTAAAAGGTGCAGAAGTGATCATTTGCACGTCCTTGGTGCTGTGTTTTATAAAACTCTGCCAACACAACCCAGCCAGTGGGTCAAAGCCTGGAAACACGGGCTGCTTTTTATTCAAAACATGTTTCCATCTGGTTCTGAAGGGATTAAAAAAACACACAAAAAGCCCAAGAAAACAGCAGATGGACTTCATTTTTCTGGATCTGGGAAATCAGTCTTCTGGGAGTGTGAAGAATCATGTCAAGCAGGTTGTTCTAGCTTAAGAAAAACTCAATAATGAAGAGTTGAAAGTAATGGTACTTAGCACTTGTATAATCTCTCTGATGCAAGAGTGAGTAATATTGTGCTGTCTTTGGAGCTGAGCATCAAGCCCGTCATTAAATGCTGGAACATCACCCTGCACAGATGGAGGGGACAGCCTCAGGGACTCTGGCCTGAACCTCAGCTGTGGTAGGAGTTTGGTGGCTTCTTTTTTATAATTGTGTGCTAATTTATTTTTTACTTTTATTTTTTTATTTAAGCATAGTTGATATGCAATATTATATTGGTTTCAGGCATACAACATAGCGATTCAACAATTATATACCTTACTAAATGCTCACCACGATAATTGGAGTTACCATCTGTCACCATACAAAGATATCACAATATTATTGACCATATTCCCTATGATGGACTTTCATCCCTGTGATTTTTTTTTTTGGTATTCTTAATCTACAATTACATGTGCAATATTATGGTGATTACACTACCCCCTTCATCAGGTCCCCCTACCAACCCCATTACAGTCACTGTCCATCAGCGTAGTGAGATGCTATAGAGTCACTACTTGTCTTCTCTGAGTTGTACTGCCCTCCCTGTGCCCCCCCAACATTACATCTGCTAATCGTAATGGCCCTTTTTCCCCCTTATCCCTCTCTTCCCACACATCCTCCCCAGTCCCTTTCCCTTTGGTAACTGTTAGTTCATTCTTGGGTTCTGTGAGTCTGCTGCTGTTTTGTTCCTTTAGTTTATTCTTTGTTCTTATACTCCACAGACGAGTGAAATCATTTGATACTTGTATTTCTCCACCTTGGCTCATTTCACTGAGCATAATACCCTCTAGCTCCATCCATGTTGTTACAAATGGTAGGATTTGTTTTCTTCTTATGGCTGAATAATATTCCATTGTGTATATGCACCACATCTTCTTTATCCATTCATCTACTGATGGACACTTAGGTTGCTTCCATTTCTTGGCTTTTGTAAATAGTGCTGCGATAAACATAGGGGTGCATCTGTCTTTTTCAAACTGGGCTGCTGCATTCTTAGGGTAAACTCCTAGGAGTGGAATTCCTGGGTCAAATGGTATTTCTATTTTGAGTTTTTTGAGGAACCTCCGTATTGCTTTCCACACTGGTTGAACTAATTTGCAGTCCCACCAGCAGTGTAGGAGGGTTCCCTTTTCTCCACATCCTCGCCAACATTTGTTGTTGTTTGTCTTTTGGATGGTGGCCATCCTCACTGGTGTGAGCTGATATCTCACTGTGGTTTTAATTTGCGTTTCTCTGATGATTGGTTGGAGCAGGAGTTGGGTGGGAAGGTAGACAGTGGTAGGGCCCGAAGGTTCCTACTTCTGCTCCCGCCTCCAGACAATGACCATGCCGCTGGCGTCACTGGAAGCCAGCAGGCTCTCATCACAGTTGAAGCTGACGTCCAGCACAGGTGCGCTGTGGCCCTGCAGCTTGTTGACAGCAGCCTTGGCTGCCCGTTCCACGTCAAAAAAGTGCACACACATGTCTTCACTGCCTGTCACTGCCCAGATGAGACAGAAAGGCCATCAGGAGGTGACACAGGAGGCAAGGGGTGTGCCTGGGTGTGAAGTCTCTGAGGCATCTGAGATGGTGAGGGATTTACATCCGAGGTGTGAGGTCCCAGCATGGTTTGGGTGGTGGGGGCAGTTGGGGAAGACCACCCCAGAAGGGAGGTCACCTAGCTGTTTTGGTTCTGTGTCCAGAGTGTGAGGTGTCTGAGCAATCTGGGGGCTCTGTGTCTCAGGCTGGGAGGTTTCTGGGCCGTTTGGGGGTCTGTGGTCAAAGTGGGAGGCTGCTGAGATGTGAGCGTTCTCAAGGCCCAGGAAGTTAGGGCACCAGGACGTCATACATCTGAGCCAGGTCAGCAGCAGCCCTGGGCCTTGCCCCTCCCCAGCCACCCAGACAACCCTGACCCTATGGGACTCACCCACACAGGCCCCCTGGCGGAAGGACATGAGGGGGCAGAAGATACTGCGCACAGGGTGGGAGCTCTGTTCAATGGGGAAGCTTCTCTTCAGCTGCAGGGTGCCCTCGTTGTCTACCACCCTGAGGGGGGGATGAGAGCAGGTCAGGGCACAGCCTCAGCTCCAGACAGGGATGAGTGGGGGCCTAGTCTGTGTCCCCACCCTATGCCTGAGTTCTTTCAAAGGGCATGAAATCCAGTTTGGAGATGACTGCATAAACCTGTAAAGCATGGGCTGGGCCCTGAGTTAGTAACAGCTCGGACACTGTAGCTGTTGGATAAATGGTGAGCTTCTACAGTTTAATTCCCTAGTTTCTCTTTCTAAGGGGCTCTGAGAGACCCTGGCGTGAAGACCCGCCCAAAGAAAGGTGATGGCTGACCAGACTATGCAGCCCTGCACTGTGGAGCACCACATGGCCACTCAACAGAACAAACTGAAGCAATTGCAGGTGACGTGGGATACGTCTACAGCCATTGTCTGGTGGGAAAAGTGAGCTGTGGAGAAGGATGGAGGGGCTCACTTCTGTAAATTAAGGACCTACGCTCAAAATGTGTGGGGGTGTGTACGGGCCTAGGACTACAGCAGAGAGAACCAAACAGAGAAAGGTACATACAGAATTGTTAGCATGCTTTACTGGGGCACGGGGCAGGCCAAGGTGGCAAGAGGGAGGAGGGCAGGGAGAAGATGGCAAGAATAGGGAAAACTCTTCGGAGTTTCCTTAAATTAAAAATCGTATGTGCATGTGTGAGTGCTGTGTGTGTGTGTGTGAGTGCTGTGTGTGTGTGTGTGTGCGTGTGTGTGTGTGTACATTTTTTTAAAGGAGAAGACAAAATAATGGAGTAGAAAGAATGCTGTTGGGCAGTGGTTTTCAGGCGTGGCTGGACATCACTTGGTATCATTTCCAATATACCAATACCTAGCCCCACCCCAGAGCTAAAATCACTGGCCTGGAGTGAGGCCTGGCCATGATGTTTTGAAGCTCTTTAGGTCATTCCAGCGTGCAGCCCAGGCTGAGAACCACATCTGGTAACGTCACATGTGAATGGGGAGAGGCATCCATGCCACAAAAGAAAGGAAGGAAAACAGGCCAGTGCTCTGCCCTAGGCTGTTTTATGCCTCAGTTTGCTCATCTGTAAAATGGACATGATAAGAGCACCCACCTCATAGGTTGCTGTGAGGAGTAATTGAGGGGACAGGTGTACGGTGCTTCAAAGAGGGCCTGGCCCAGCAATTGCTGTGTAAGCGCCAGCCACTGCTACTGCTATTACTGCTGCTACTGGTATCATCATCATCATCATCATCATCAGGAGACCGGACTCCCCACTCAGTGAGATAAACCTGATGGAGGAGATAGGCTAGGCTCTCAGGCCCTACACGGCTCCATCTGATGGGAGACAGGGCTCCTGTCCCAGTATGATGGAGGTGGCAAGCCCTCCATCTCCAGGCAACCTGGAGAGGGGAGACCCACCTGTAGAGCAGCAGCTTATTGAGGCAAGCATTGATAAGCAGTGACGGGTCCCGGGCCTCGCGGCTGACCCAGGAGCGGGCAGAGATGCTGGTTACAGGGCTACCCTCATGTACCACCAGACGCTTGGCTTTTGTCAGCTTCCCTGTGACAATGGAGGGACGCAGAAGGAAAGGTAAGGGCGAGGGTGATGCACTGGGAGGGCAGGAGTGCGAGCACCCAGACGCAGGCCTGGGACCTGCCTACCTGTGGCCATGTCAAACAGGAAGGAGAAAACACTGCCATGGTCATCACCCGCCCAGAGCAGCCGCCCAGGGGCATCAAAAGACAGAGCGAGGACACGGCCTGTCAGCTTGCTGGAACCACCCTTCACTTTCTTCCCCGTGGAGATGTTCATGACATGCACATTGTGCTTGGCATTCCCCACCTGTAGGTGAGACCCAAACACCATCATCCTGCTCCCAGCCAGTCCCTCCTGGAGTCTGACCACAGTGGGGCTGCTGTGGATGGGACTACCTGGTCCCTACTGGAGTCTAATCACAGTGGGGCTGTGGCAGGTAGACTAGAAGGTGACCCAGGCCTTTAACCCTCCCAAGCCAGCCCCTCTTGCAATCTGACCTGAGTAGACAGCTGCTCCCCAGACCCATAATGCTGCCCCTTGGCCAGCAATCCCTGTAGTGGGCAAACCACAGGGCCATCTCAGGCCCATAATAATAACTCGTCTGCTCCCTGACTGGTCCTTCCTGGAGCCTTGACTACACAGAGGCTGCTGTAGCTGCTACAATAGAAAGGGCCCCAGAGCACAAGCTCATTAGGCCAGCCTGCTTCTACTCCTCGCTCAGGACCAGGCCAGACTTTTCATTTCCTGCCCCTGCCCTCTGACTTTCCACCATGGGGTTGGACCACAGTCACTGCCACTGAGATGAGATGAGGATTACCCGCTCTGCAACAAGCAGCCCCTGCAGCTGTTGGACCGAAGTGGTGCCAGGCCCCTGACCAGTGCCCCTTGGAGTGAACCTCAGTGAGGCCATTCCAGACAAAGAACTGCGTCCCCATTCTGAACTCTTTCCCTGAGTCTGACCACAGGAGGACGGTGGTGTGGACTACAGGAACCCCCCACCATACTGATTTCCTGGGACAGCCCTCCTGGGCTGGCATTCCCACCCTCAACAAGCAGGGGTCCTAGAACCTGACCACAGTGAGGTTGTTGTTGATCGGCTGGAAGGTACAGCAGAGCATTTCAGCGCCATCGGGGTCTGGGATCTCCCGGATGCAGCGGCCATCCTCAGAGGCCCAGATGCGCATGGTAGCATCAAGTGAGGTGGACACAAGGATGTCATTGGAGAGAGACCAGGCGAAATCCGAGACACCACGGGTGTGTCCTCGCAGTACACGGAGCACAGTGGGTGGGGCAGGCACCAGCTGGCACAGAGAGATGCTGCCATCAAGTGAGCAGCAGGCCAGGCGGTGGCGGTCATCATTGGCAAAGCGCACCCTTGGAACTGCAATGCCAGGGAGCCATTTGTGAGAGTTAGCACACTCATTGGGTGCTCTCGTTTGTGAAAACCTCTGATCTGTGGGCCAGGAGCCAGGATCCACTGCACCAGGCACAGTGGCCTCAGCAAAGGGCTTTCCTTAGGTGAGAAAGGGAGTTGGAACCTAGAAGGCTCTCTGCCATAAGGTCCCTGAACCTTAGCAAGTACTTTGTGGACTGCAAAAGGCTTCTGCAATGTGAAAAGGCTACTACATCTCAGCAAGAACTTTATAGTTACCAAGGTCTGGGCAGTGTGCAAAAACCACGCTGCCCTTTGCAAGGGGATTTCTCTGCAGCAAAGGCTTTGAACTCTTCCAAGTCACTCATGACCCCAGAAGCCTTCTGCAAGGCATTCTTTTAAGCTCCTGAGCCCCTTTATGGTAGACAAAGCACCTGAGATTTTGCAGATCACTCTGCAGAGGGCCTTTAGGTTTGCAGAAGGTTTTATGGATGGCAATTCCTCCTTCAAAGATGGGCCAGAGACTCTGTGTTCCAGAAAAGCATGCACTGGGTGGTAGTCACAATTTGAATAAATGTGTGGTGATGAGACTTACCTCCCACTGACTCACCTGCCTCATCTACGTGCTGGTCAAAAACATGGTACATGCCTGCAAAGGCATAGTTTTCACTCAGTGATGTGTCCCCGGCCATGGCTCGACTTGCTTCTGCCACTGATGTGGGCACCACACTGCCAGGCGGCCTGAGCCCCAGTGGGAGTTGAGGGGGTAACAGGAGACAAGTGCTAGAGTTCAGTCTGCTGTTGCTCTGTGGCCCCTCACAAAGCCCAGCCCTCAGCTGCCCCTGATGTGTACCTGTCCTCAAAGACTGCACGGTTCATCTGTGCCTGCAGCTGGTAGGAGCCTCGGCTGACAGAACGGCGGTGCCCACGGGCCCCCAGGGCCCGAGGATCATCCTCGAAGTCCTGCAAACAGAGAGAGTCAGGGTGGACACCATCTTGAGAACAGCCCTCAAGAACCTGTAAGGTCTGGAGTCTTTAAAATATACCCAGAAGCAGATCTATTCTCACCCTGTCCACTGCCACCACTGCCTGGACCACTGTGGTGGCCTCTGTACTAGTTTCCCCACTCCCACCCTTGCCCAGCTCATTACTCAATAAATGTTCTCTGGACAAAGAATGAGCACTGTTTCCCCAGAAAACAACTGGGCTTCATTCAAGTCTCAACTCAACTATCACCTCCTCTGAGAGGCACTTTCCCTGACCATCCCTATCAAAAATAGCTTCCCTCTGTCCCCCACACCAGTCCTATTTTATCCCCCAGGTCTGCTTTGTTTTTCCATGTTAGCATTCCTCACTACAAGCCATGACAATTATTGACTTGTTTATCTGGTTTGCTGTGTTTACTGCCTTATTTAGCTCCTTTATTGCCAGTTTATCAACCTGTTTATTTTGTTTCTTGTCTCTGCATTGACTTATCTCATATATTATCTTTTTTTGGCTTCTGCTCATCCTAAGAGCCTGGAACAGTGCCTCACACATAGCTTGACAAGTCTGTTGAGTGAATGTCTAAGGAGGCAGGTGGTATGTGTGGCAGGTGGCATAGGGAGGAACTCACTTCCATGCGGTCAAGGGTAGTTCGGCTGCTGCGGATGATGCTGTTACTATAGGCGCGAGCGCTGCCTGGCTCAGAGAGGGGTCCGTAGCGCTGGCCCAACAGCTGCCCACGCACCCTCAAGTACTGCCGACGCAGTGCTGGGGGGTGCCCAGCCTTGGCATTCTCCCGCAGTAGCTGGCTGCGCCGTCGGATATACTGTGTCCGAAACTGTGGAAACGTCGGTGTGCGGTATGCGTTGTACCTGTGATGGTAGGAGGCAGGGCGGGCAGCAGGCACAGGACAGAGGGAATCAATCAGCTTGGAGGATAGGGAAGGAGAATGAGGTATACGGCAGTGAAGGGTCAGGATGGCAAGTGATCAGCAGTGATGATGGGAGTCCCTCTGGTGCTGTGATGAGGGTGAGTCTACAGTTATAATGGCCATGGCGATGAGGTCAGTGTGGGGACAACAGAGACAGTCTGCATCTTTGTTGGAATTGGTATGAGGCGACCAAGTCAGTGTAGACAACAGCAGAGGGTCAGTCTGACATGGTGATGAGGGTTAGGGTGGGGCAATGGTGGGAGTCAGTATGGGATGGTGATGGGATCAGGCGACGGAAGTGGTGGTGACAGAGAAGCCTGGGGGGGCAATAGTGGGGAACAGGATGTCACCAGCCTAGGTTCCGTCACCTCCCCATCTAGTAACACAGCCTCTATGCGCATACTCATATTTGACTGCATTTTCCCAGCATGCTCTTAACGACCCTCCGCCAACCTGTCACTGAGGTCAAGCCCCAACCCCGCTATCGCGCATGCTCACCTTCGGCCTACCCACGCAGCCGCAAAGGGCAATTTTTCCGCCCAGCCTCACTTATCGCCATTGCGCATGCACCAAAATAACTTCCGCTCCCATGGGCCGCGACCCCACGCCTCACCTCGCATCTACTGCTAAGACCTGCTGCCACACCGCGGCCATTCCCCGTCCTCCTCTTCCGGCGTGTCTGTCCGCGGGAGCCTGGAGGACAAGGGCTGGAATGTCAGCGTTTCAAGTGAAGGGATCTAGTTCCGCCCCTTGCGCCAGGCGATCGTTGCCATAGACACCGAGTCCCTCCACGCCAGGATGTTGCGAAATGCCACCCGGCTGTTGGAATGGTCATTACCCCAGCCTAGCCCTTCTCGGGCAGGGCCTGGCGGACTCACAGCAGAGATCAGATCTGACCCGCCCCCGATCGCCATAGCAACGCCACTGCCCCCGCCTACGAACCCTTGGCATTCTCCACCCATCTTGCCACCCCTGCCCCAAGCCTTCCCTTCTCGGGTCCTAGAGTAGAGCCCGGGATCAGGGACCACCACCTCCGGGGCTGCCTCCGGCTCTTAAGGCCCCCGGGGCGGCCCTGAGACTAGTGTCTCCCTTTCCTTCTGTTCCTCTTCTCCCTCTCAGGATCCGGGAAAGACAGCCACCTACTACCAGGAAGAGCTGCTGAGCGCAGAGTGAGTCGATAGGCA